>KZ063474.1:24213-54055 GCA_002091835.1 Anopheles maculatus | reverse complement strand
TTCGTTTTGCGTACGAGTGGTTGAACGTATTGGATAAACGAACGATTGGAGCAATCTACAATCGCGCACTTCCCAGTTCCTTTACCTCACAACAATACCACCAACCAACCAGTAGGTAAAGCGCCATCCTTTGCTATGGCAGGTGATTCCTGCTCCGGAACATCCCAGGAAGTTATAAACATTGATTACACACGATATTGGAATAGGACCAAAAACGGGAGCAAAACTTCACTAGCCTACGGGTAGTAGCGGTTAGATACGCGAGTGAGTGAAGAGGAGACCATCTATACGCGCGCAGTGAATTCGAAGATAGCGAGCTAGTGTTATGTCATCTATCGCGGTCATGCATGTGTCACTGTGTGCTTTTACCATTTTTAAGGCGATAAGAATTACCGACACCTACTTGTTAACTCTGTTTTGCTAGGAGGTTCTGTACCTCCGCCCTATTCTATGAAGATGCTTGTCAACCGAACGTCACATATTCCACAAGGCAACGATTACCTGGAGAAGCAAAGGCGCCGTATTCATTTTCCGGTATGCAACAGTGGGCCGCAGCAAAACACTACCGTTCCATGGGCTGTTTCAGTAGTGCTTCTGCTTCACCGAACATTAGTAATCGTGCGCACACAGTCGTCACAAGCTAAGCTTTAGGGCTTTCCGTTGATTTTCCAGCTTTAGTTCCAGCATCGTGTACGGTATGACGGAGATGACCAGCAGTATGGCGAGGATGATTATTTTCGGTGCCTCACACAGCACACCGTGGCCAGCGAACGTAACGGCTAGGCCGAGGAATCGCAGTGCTTGCAGGGGTGATGTCACTTCGGCAAACTTGTTGGGGTGCGTGAGCGTCGTTAAAGCAAACAGTAACGTCTCCCAGACAGCGTTACACACACCCCAGGCGGCCGGTATGACGTACAGTACGGCACTGTCGTCTCTGGAGGGCTTCCAGCGTAAGAGAACAAGCAGTAAGCAAGCGTGGAAAATAAAGCCAGCAACTACGGAGCAGAGAGTGAGAGAGACATTTATCTACATGTGTTGCAGCAGGTAACAGGTATCAAGGATACTTACCAATTACTACGACACGTTTAGTGTGTCTCAGAAGCATGCTAAGGGTGCAGGCCGCAATCAGTTGCATCACACCCATCCCGACCAGAACACCAGCCACACTGTTCGGTCCCAGTTCGCATGCCACAAAAGCCTGAAATGAAACCCCCAATTAGAGACTTTTACAAAACTAATCTACGCACATTCTTACCTTCATAAAGTCAGCCATCATGTACGCCTGTTCAGTGCCCACGAAGTATGCGAGCGGTCCGGCAAACAACAGCGTGTCAGACATTCGCCTAATAGAATCGAACTTTACGTTAAACTCAATGTCCGTCGTGAACGCGGTGACAGTAAACGCCAGCACACCAAACACCAGATAGATGCACATCAGTGGCGTGGCACCCGTATAGCCCTGCAGTTTTAGCTGATTCTCCAGCGCGCTACTGTTGACCGGTACGTTTCTGTCCCAAACCGGGCAAAGATGTGAACCACAGATACGCTCACCGTAGTCGTTCGTCTGAAACATGCTGTACGGGAACCGATCCATGTACGGTCCCGCTGCATCACGCAGCTCCTCGGAACTACCACCGGCCGGACCACTGGACGTGCTGGAAAGATGTGATCCCTCATCACCGTTACCGGTTGGTTCTGGCAAGCGAATGTTGTACAGGAAGTACATCGTTTCCCGTAACGTTGGCATCGAAGGCGTAACAACCTTGGGAGATGTAGCCTTAGTAGGTCTGGCACCGTCAGTCGTAGTCATGTCGTCGGCGGGTTGTTCTGTAGCTTCCGGTAATGACATAAGCATGTCCCTGTACAGTGGTAATCCCCCATCTACAGGTTGCTCGTTGTGGGACGCATTGAACGTGGGAGTCGTCCCGTTCATTGTTCCCGTGAGGGCTGCATTCGGAACTGGTGTAGTAAGACTCGATATGTAGTAGCAACCGATTCGGTTCGAACCCGACGCACACGTCAACACAAACGCTGCCACAATCGTGCCCACAATCATTCCAAAGTCTCCAGCCGCACGGAAATATCGGCCCAATCGACGAACCTGCTCCTGTCGGTTGCATAGCAACCGGTGATCATCGTAACTGTCAGCGTTCGCTCCGGCAGTGCTGGCCCCGCCACATTCCGGTTGCGAGCAGCTAAGCTTCCCAGCCATCGATACTAGCAGCGCTTGCTTGCATATAACGGAAGGGCCGAGCAGTAGACCAAGCATCAAGTATCCGGGAACCAGCGACAAGAGTACAGGGTAGATGTGAGCAGCTAAAAATAAACAGACGGTACCATAGCTGGCCGCTAGTACGATGGAGTATCCAAAGCGCTGTACCAGCTTGGTCGTCATCAAGCTCATACCGGCCGTGACAGCACAGCACAAGCTCAGCAATCCCGAACCAACGTCTGGTCCAGCCGCTAGCCAGGACTCCTGCTGGAACCAGGTCGAATTGGCACCCTGCAGCACAATGAGCGGTACCAGCGCGGTACACATGAAACCATGGGCTACCGCGATCAGGATAAAATTCTTCATCATCTTCGATCGTACGTGCGATGGGATCTTGTGCCGACAGCCGTAACTACGGTTCTGTACCGTCAGCAGCTTGCGCACGGACGTTGCCCCGATAGAGCTGTTGACCGAATCGCGTCGGTGTCTGTTCCCGAGTGAAGACGACTGAAACTGGTAGGCTGTGGTAAAGGTGGCACCAACCGAGATGCGATGGCTACGGTTCGAAGCTGGCGAGTAGTTTGTTAGATATTGCTGCAAAAGTAAAGTGGAAAATTGGACAAAAATGAATGAAAAAACTGTTTCAATACATCTACAAGCGTTTTCCGCAGGCGCGTTTGTTTTTCGCACTCCCTGTATTTCCGGACTACTAATACTACTCACATCAATTATTGGATCGTCCCATATGTGATGCGCTTGACCAGAGCTTCGTGTTCGCATAACCTTCCTCGAACCTGGAGGACATTTCTGTTGAAAAATACTTTTTGCAGTGGCAATCTGTGGAGAAAAGGAAGGAGTGAGCTTTTGTTCGCTTATTTACACAAACAGTCAAATCAGTTTCACTATCGGCCAATTATTTTGATAGATCGCATTGTATCACTTACTACTACTACTACTACTACTACTATCTCTACTATACCTGTTGCTTGTGAATAAAGACGGGTCGTTCAAGCGTTCGTATCGACTCCTTCTCACGGCCAAAATCACGCTCAATGATTCGTTCACGGGCTAGGATGCGTTCTCGCTCCTCTAGCCGTCGTTCAAGCTTTTCCGTTGAGAGATCGCTCAAGTTTGGTAAGCTTCCCATTTTATCGTGAAGTTTGTTCACGTCTAACAAACTGGCTGAGAACACTATATTTAGGCTCTACCCTTTGCCTCGGTTGCCACTTCAATGGCCGTAAATGCTATAAGGTAGAAGTATTCATATTTTCTTTGTTCTTTGTCTGCTCCGTTGTGTGTTACACCTCACATCAGTTGATCTGCGTGAAATAAAAGAAGTAGAGGAAATTATTGAAAGGAGTTATTGTTTTGAAGTTAGAAGTAATAAACAGAAGCAATACGGCCAGGCCGTTCTAAATGAATAAAAAAAAAAAAAGAAGTAATAAACAGACCCATCCTGCACAAATCTTGATAAATATTAATTAAATATAGAATCTGTTCAAACACACAATCAGACCAGAAGCGCAGACTTCTGGCTTCATCAATTCTGGCTAAACTATAGTTTCGAAATACACCGGAACTGTTTACATTGCAAAAAACAGTTTCTTTTCGCAGAAAATTGTCACAGTTCGTTTTTCCGAGAGCAGCGTTATGCGGTGAAACGGATGATTTGTATCGTTTTTCATTCGCCACAGCACGCCCATCGGTTTCAACCGACAAAAGTTGGTTCCAGATTGGAAAATAGTGTGTTTATTCCTCGAAATGTGCAGGACCGCAACTGCCGCAGGCTGATGGAACTCAATAATTGAATTGAACGCGTTCCCAGAAATAGGTAGAACATCATATTGCACCGGGCCTAATGGTAGCAAATCACATTATCAGGCCAATACGCTATGTCGGGCTATGTTGGGTGTTGCTATGGTTAGTGGCCCGGACGGTAGCCACAACACAATTTAAAAGAGATTTATTTTCGGACTAATAGAGTCAACAACTGCATCAGCTTCCTAAAATAAAAAAAAAACATCCCAACGTTGCTTCAAACAAAGGGCTACAAAAGATCAAGAGCTACATTGTGCCAGCCAGAGCTAGTACAATTTATCGGGATTCTATTCATGGTTCATAATGCATAGTGCATTTCCGGGAAGCTAGCGTCCGACAGTGTGTTACACAGCACGCTAAGAACATATTTCCGAAGCCCACAAAGATCTCCTTATTTTACAATCCACAAACAGCCCTATAGCATCGGTGAGCCTGTGGAACGGTACTTGCGAACCATCACCGTAGAAACGATCGAAAACTTTCTCCCAGGTTCCGTTGCCAACTGTTTCCGGACGCAAAGTTTTCCTTCTGCGGGCGCACAATGCATTCGTCCGGCCGGAACTGAAACAGCAGGTGATGAAGCAGCAGTGCCATAAAGCGTGACATCCACAGTTTCAGAAATGTCATTCAAGAAGCACCCCGCACTCGCATCCGCATCGTGTTGTGCCGTTGTGCGTTGTCGAAAGTTTTTCAATCACCCTGGCAATATCAGTACTTCCGGTACTTCTAGCGATGGGGAAATGTTTTTGATTTTATCATGCTCGCCCTTCTTATTTACACCCGTCACGTGCCGAGAAGTTTGTGTGTGTGTGTGTGCTTGTGCGTACAGTTTTTATTTGCCGGCTTCGCATAAAACAGTCTAGGTAGTTTTTGTAACAAGATACCACACGCTTTGAGAAAACCTAAGCTGATGGAACTCAATAATTGAATTGAACGCGTTCCCAGAAATAGGTAGAACATCATATTGCACCGGGCCTAATGGTAGCAAATCACATTATCAGGCCAATACGCTATGTCGGGCTATGTTGGGTGTTGCTATGGTTAGTGGCCCGGACGGTAGCCACAACACAATTTAAAAGAGATTTATTTTCGGACTAATAGAGTCAACAACTGCATCAGCTTCCTAAAATAAAAAAAAAACATCCCAACGTTGCTTCAAACAAAGGGCTACAAAAGATCAAGAGCTACATTGTGCCAGCCAGAGCTAGTACAATTTATCGGGATTCTATTCATGGTTCATAATGCATAGTGCATTTCCGGGAAGCTAGCGTCCGACAGTGTGTTACACAGCACGCTAAGAACATATTTCCGAAGCCCACAAAGATCTCCTTATTTTACAATCCACAAACAGCCCTATAGCATCGGTGAGCCTGTGGAACGGTACTTGCGAACCATCACCGTAGAAACGATCGAAAACTTTCTCCCAGGTTCCGTTGCCAACTGTTTCCGGACGCAAAGTTTTCCTTCTGCGGGCGCACAATGCATTCGTCCGGCCGGAACTGAAACAGCAGGTGATGAAGCAGCAGTGCCATAAAGCGTGACATCCACAGTTTCAGAAATGTCATTCAAGAAGCACCCCGCACTCGCATCCGCATCGTGTTGTGCCGTTGTGCGTTGTCGAAAGTTTTTCAATCACCCTGGCAATATCAGTACTTCCGGTACTTCTAGCGATGGGGAAATGTTTTTGATTTTATCATGCTCGCCCTTCTTATTTACACCCGTCACGTGCCGAGAAGTTTGTGTGTGTGTGTGTGCTTGTGCGTACAGTTTTTATTTGCCGGCTTCGCATAAAACAGTCTAGGTAGTTTTTGTAACAAGATACCACACGCTTTGAGAAAACCTAATTTTTGACATTCCATTCGTTTGCATGACATCGTACCCACCAAATCTTCAAAGCAACATCCAAAATCACACACGCCCACGACGGTTTCTGTTGCCCTAACATCAAATAACCCACAGTGTTTCCCGCATCTCAGTACCGGTGTCGATCAAACAGGCAAATGATACCATTGTTTATGAGAAGCTCTTAACAGATGCAGGTGTAGGTGGGATGATAATGTAAAACAAAGAAACAAACATAAATAAAGCTTACCATAAAGCAAACAATAAGTCCCACGGCTGGCAGGAGTGACGTTAGCAAGGAAGAAATCCGTCATATTCATCAACCAATAAATATGGACCACCACCACAACATTTCCACCAGAGATCCACCCTCTTGCTTACTAGAGAATGGAGTTATATTTTGCTTTGCTTCCCGTATTTTGCATAAGCCGTGAACAATTCATAACTATGGGAAGCGTCTCGAAAGAGAAATGAAATCGTGTCACGTGTCACGTGGTTTTGATACAATAGAGTGTGTGTGTGTGTGTGTGTGTGTTTGGTATGTCAATATCAACAGCCAACAACAATTTTCATCCTTTCGGGGTTAGTGTAGCTGTAACTTTATTTTTTTTTATTTCGCCATCGCCATCCAACCCACGTGAGCTTAATTTATTTGCATATTTCTCAACCAGTCCAATTTTGCTCCGTCCACGTGACGAACTTTTTTTTTTCGAAAATTACGATTCTACCATTATTGTACAGATTTGTAGTGCAGAATGAGCACATAAGTCTCGTAAATTGTTCCTACCGGGTTTGACACGTCTTATGGGAAAAAAAGCTTTCCCCGGTCCCGAAAGGATGATGGAGGCGCCCAGTACTTTACGCTCATTATCATGGAGACGCCTGGTGTTTTACGAATCACATTGCCAAGCCAGCTCATGTCAGCACAGGTCAACGAGCTAAATCTAGGCAAACATGATAGCAAATTTCACCATGCATCAACACACCACCGTCGTCTGGAAGCGGGCAAAAAGTGCAAGACACTAACACACTGGGTCGTTGACTATCGCTGCATGCACATCCGCAGAATAACAAGGTGATTGGCAAGACACTGTGAGTATTGCAGGCATTGAAGCATTCATTAAACCACTCACAGCGACGGGATGAGGTGAACGAATCCGTCATGCGAATCGACATTCCGGCATGGAAATTACCCCCGACTCTTAAATAAAATGAACGTGGGATACGGAGTGCGCTTTGAAACGGTAACAGGGACGACGATTTGTAGTACCCACGCTTATTCAAATTGGGACGACAACGACGCTTTGTTTGTTGTGTGTAATTACCAGTCCTTAATACGCTACTCCCGAATACCATTCATTCGATAAGCATTTCTTAGAAAACTGTTCGCAACAAGCAACTTTGGTGATTGATTTTCGTAAAACGAATCACACTCCGGACCGGTGCGTTGATTCGCGGTTGTGGCAGGAGCCCTTAGCAATGTCACACAGGCGACCCCTTTGTGTTTAGGTGTGAAATCCGTAACCATTGTGCTATTGAAAGGTTCCATTTAGCGGTTTAATCGAAAAGCCAATTGAAGTTGTTGTGATACCAGCGACTTCTTATTGTTAATCCGGTGGCATGAACGCTTTCTCCGTGCTTTTTCTTATTTCACAAAATGTGTCCTGTCTATTTTATATAATAGATCACTTTTTAATCAAGCAAACCCACGATGAATAAGAATGAACAACGTGTTTTAGCTTGGTCTTATCCGCAAACAATGTAATGCAATTCATTTTCAAAAATTGACAAACAAAACCTCCCTGATGAAACATTACAGGTTAAATCGGCTTCAGGCAACGCAGAAAGACAACCAGTGTAGCGCAGTGTAGCGAGATTTGTGGAACGTGTTGAGTGTGTTTCACCATTTTGCATCTTTCTTTATCCGTCTTCGTGTTTTGCCCGGCCCGTAAAACCGTAGGAGGGAGGTGAATGCGATCTCAAGCTTAAGAGCACTCTTGGAGAAAAGTGCTGACATTCACCCCCATCTCGTGAAGGATTTTTCGCGCAGTAAAGTGCCTTGTCGAACTGCGTGCGGAAGTAATCTAATTAGAGGCCACCGATTCGAGCTCAGCGTTAAGCATAGAACAGTACGTTTCAAGGAAAGCTAGGTTCGTTTGTTGAAAGAAAATTCCTCAAGCGGTACAAGAAATATAAGCATCGAAGCCAACATTGTTCCAAGTAGTGTGTGTTTATTTTTCATCAGACAAATAATGAGCTTTGTCGAAAAAAGGTACATTCATTGTAAACTATTGTTGTCTGTACACACACACACACACACACACACACATACACACACACACACACACACACACACACACACACACACCACACACACACACAAAAATCAACAGTACCGTTTACACTCAACACTACCAACTTCCAAAAAACAACCCCAAAACTTTGCTTATCCCTACGTCAAAGCAAAGTCTTACCGTACCATCCTCCGGGGATATGGTTCTACACTTCGGGGTAGAATTAAACATCAAACTAGCATCGAAAGGTCGATAAGAAGAAATGACCCCATTGACTTAACGCCTTTTGTTTTGACTTAACGCCTACGCGGTATTGTTTCGATTCGACAAGCTTCGGTTTTCTTTATTTGATCGAAAGATAAAACAAATTTCGTTGAGTTTCGAGAATGCCTTTGGCGGAAAAACTTCATCCACAAACAATTTTCAGAACGCACACACACACACACACACAACGTTGGAAGTAAACTGAGCAGAGTAAAAGTTACGTAGGATTATCGCTGGAAGGATCATTTACCAGAGGAATGAACAGTTCCAAGCATTCATGGATTAGGAAACGGTGCTTAATGTTTGATGAAGTTATACGAGATCGATCGCCCAACAAATTGACGGATGACCAATCGGAAAGTTGTTTAAATGGTTTGATTTTAATGTTATTAACGGATACCGCTTGCATAGGTGTGTAGATCTGTACTTCTAAGTAAATAGACGGTGCCGGGCTTGTATGGGTGTGTGTCCTTGGGAATATGAGTATGCAATACAATCGGTGAGGACGAATTAGGACGAACCACTCAACCACTTGAAGATGATGATGCTCCATTTCGAAACATGTGTCTGATGTAGTTGAAGGGTTGTTGTTTTCAGTTTTGTTTTGATTTTTGATTTCATTTTTCTTCTGTGTACATATTTTTTCCACCCAGGATGAAAGGAAAAGAGAAAGACGTGCTTTTGGTGCTCCTCTAACTTAGACTGTAACCCCAATTGGCAGTTTTCTCGAGGTTTTTAAGATTGCTCAGTTCAATCACTCTAAGCAAGGGATGGCACGGGCTCCGCAGGGCATGCATTTTTAAACAACCAATTTTACCACCCAAACGAGCAACAAATTTGTCACGGTAGCTTCCGAATGAGGTCAGTCCAGAGTTGTAAAAAAAGCTCCATCGAAGAATGGGTTCAGCAAATGCACAATCAATTTACAAATTAAGCAAACCAAAGGAAAAATGAAATCAAAAATCAAAACAAAACTGAAAACAACAACCCTTCAACTACATCAGACACATGTTTCGAAATGGAGCATCATCATCTTCAAGTGGTTGAGTGGTTCGTCCTAATTCGTCCTCACCGATTGTATTGCATACTCATATTCCCAAGGACACACACCCATACAAGCCCGGCACCGTCTATTTACTTAGAAGTACAGATCTACACACCTATGCAAGCGGTATCCGTATTTATTCCAGTCTACCAGCTCCCGTACGGTTTATTCGCTCGACGCAGGATGACAGCCGCGCCAGCATTCCACCCGACTTTCACAACACTTTACGCCACCATTTTTCGTCTTTTTCATGCAGGATGCAGAGTCGCAGTATCCTTGACAATGCGACACCAGGTGCCAGCTATTACTACTATCCAGACGCACGGCACACAACAAGAAGCTGGCGGCTTGCGGGCTTACGGCTTTGCAGAACGTTAATATGCACAATAATTCTTCTTCTTTAACACTTTATTAATCCATTCTTAGAAAAATTGGTGTAAAAAACGCTTACTCGCACACGAGCTCCAACCCGAAAGCCCATTAGGGAATATCATTTTCACAGCAGGAAGAGCTACACAGTTATTCCAATTTTCACTGCGTAACAAAGTATTTTTAACTTAACCACAACCAACACTATATCTTAACGCACTTTACAATGCACAGTCTCGTTTTGCTTTTCTGCTTTGGCGCTGCACGTTCACTCTCAGCAGTGGAAAGAATACGCTGGAACGTTAATGTACCAGTTCCAGGCGTCTCGAAGGATACTTTGACACTGGCGAAACATGCAACATTGCTTCATCCTTCATAAACATACTACGCGTACAGTGCAGTACCTCACCAACACAAACACAACAGACACACACACACACACCAACACACTGACGTGTAAATCGTGGCCTCCTACGTGGGAAACACGTACTCTCCGTGCGTGTTTGGATGTGGATGGAGATGCTGTTGCTACGGTAGCCGTGTTACACCTCTTGGCGGGATTATCCTGCCATGCCCAGGCCGCGACAGCTGCACACAGAGAAGTTGCTCCACCACTGGTAAGCTTCGCTGGATGCGTGCGTAATGACTCTCTGCCATTATCCGGTCTCATCCTGCTGGCTTTGGAACGATTGTAACATTTTGACAGCTGCCATGGGTCGGCGGTGCATGCGCATTGATGCGGTTGTGTTGTGAGCTTTCGTCGTGAGCGAGAGTAGCTTTTACCGGCTCTAGAGAAACTAGCTGCACAGCTTTTGCGTCCGTTGAGTGTGGTAATGGTTGAGTGTAGTTTATTGAAAATTGATAAATTTAATACCAAATTTTAATCACTCTAAATCTAAATAAAACTACCGGGGAATTACAACCTAGCGACACAAATATGTACTTCTTTCGAATATCTTATAAAGCTTCCAAACCAGAATTAATTACACCAAGCGATTGATGGATTGCGTTACTCCATTCAATGACGTCAGCCAAATTGACGGTTCGAACCTTCCGCCAGCACCTACTAGATGTGAGTGGGTAAAACATCGAAGATTATAAATGATTATCATCTCTTTCGTAAAGGCACGAAGAAAGATCAACGATACGGAAAAGATCGAAATTAAAACCGAAACAAACCGGGCCAAGAACGAAGACAACAAGCCCTATCGCCCTTTCAAAAACCTTCACGTCGATCCATCAGAAAACTAAATCATTACTAGCATTTAGGTAAAACCTTTTGCATGCATCATGTTGCCCATCTCGCCCGCATTTCTTCCCACGATATCGGTGCGGCATCGTTCAGCCTAATTAAATTTAAATCTTTAAACGATTGATAAACAATTTTCATACCTTCAAAAAACGCGCCCATAACCTTCATTTAAAGTTTTGCAAAATAACCCTAATTTGATTGATGGTATTCACCTTCAGTTGAGGTGAAGAGTGTTTGTGTGTATGTACCTAATCTAAAACAAGATGTCTTATTACCTCTACAAAATTTGTTGAATTTGAGTTTGATCAAAGCCGGTAAAACTCATAATACAAAATGTCTCATCACTCGGGGGAAAACACATTCATAAACAAACTTATTGATTTTCACAGCTTCCATTTTTTCGTCCGTTTTGCATGTTTGGGAAACACAGTTGATGAAGTGGAAAATTGTAATGCCAACGCGAGCATCAATTGCTGATGCGGGGCCTTGGTGCGTGTGCCGATTTCTACAAACAAACAAGCGTACAGCGACAACTTCCACCCAAGGAACCACCACGGAAACGTAACCTAGCTTTTGCTCGATGTTCTATTTTTATTTTGTTTTGTTTCCTCTCCTAGTCCTTCCTGTTTCCGGATACTATTTGCCGCATTTTTTACGCCATGTTTACGTTCAATGCACCAGTCAACCGTTGTAAATCGTGTGTCAAAATAAAAAATCAAATGCAAAGCTTCAACGCATTTGTTTGGAAATCCAGAACGATACAGACAATCACGTTCTATGTGTCCATGATGTAACATGTGGTGTTCAATTTAAGCTTAAAGTTAATCTATATCACATTACGCATATGAAATTTAAAAGCTTTTATGCAGTCCTAAAATATATGTTGAGTTAATCGGCTATCCGGAGTTCTCTGTTGATTAACTTGCCGAAACTAATTCGTCCGTTTCTTCGATAAACGTTCTAATCAGTCTAAACGCTCTAACAAGCACAACGATAGCGTAACACGCATGGATCATAATTATCGCTTCGAATTACCTACCATGCATAGTATAACTCACATCAACGAAAGCAAAAGTGGACATTACCGCATACCAACCTGTGGTGGCTACAAAACCAATACATCGAAACAGCCAATCTCGCAACCGGAGGTTAAACTCACGCCCATTAATCCGCCAGTCGGACATTGAATTTAACAAACGCTACACCAACGCTCGTCATCTCACACGAGGTGCCGATTAAAATAAAAATCTCCTCACCCTCCCCCGGAGATCACCCGCCCCACCCACAACGGGAACGTGGTGACGGATCACCATCCCCATACGGAAACTATTTCATTACCAACCGGTTTATTAGGTCGGCTAGGTTCTAATTTTGCTGGCTCATTATCGTACGACCTCACCACGCTACGCACGAGCCCTTGATGTGTGTGTGTGTCTGTTTTAGAAGCAGGCGAATAGGAACAACCAAGAACCAAATGCCGAAGACACTATTGCAAAGAAAACTCATTACCCGCCCAGGAAAGGGCGTCAGGTTTTAAGTGAGAAGGCACCGTCGAGTCCGTTTTGCGGAGCGAATCTAGCTGTGCGCGTTGGTTTTTAATGACAGGTTTCTTCTTTGCACCGTTTTGCGATCATCCAAAAACGTACACAAAACGGGTTCGGTACGATCGGTACCAACCTTACGAACAGCACGTGAGCTTTTGAAGATTCTTGCCAGAATCATCGCTAGACAAAGTTCTTTATTTTTCCATTTCCAAAACGATTTCTACCGACATCCCCATCGATAAAACGTGCGGTAAAATGCGCGTGCGAGGATCACCCGGTTCTCAATTCTTCAAGTCATCGATCAACAGCCGTCCAGCCTATCCTTCACCAAAACCTGCCAACACAAACACACAGACACCCTGCATACACACTTTGAGCTATAGCGAATTAAATTCTTCACCGGTCTACGGTTGTGGTTTGGTTTTGGCATAAACTCGTGGATCCCGCGTTCGTGGTCGGAAGAGACAACAAATTGACGTAAATAATTTGTGGGCAAATTCTTCGCTTCATTCGTCGGTCCGGCTACACGTCTGAAAGGTGATGTTGTACAAACCTGGTGCGTAACGTATCGAATGGCCATTCGATCCACATTAGAGAATCGCGGAGTTCACGCAGAGGATCGACAGAGTCAAACTGTTGGATTTGGAAATTGGTAAATTGAATTATTGTACGATCGAGTTACGTAAATCGGCGTACAGGATACACCGCGAACGGGGCAGGCACGTGAGGGTTTGCGTTTATAAAACAAAGTTTTCAATAAACTACTACCCTAAAACATTGCTATAGTTTTTGCTACTGTTAAAGTATTGTTGTCACATCTACCCACTACCCCGGTACATAATCCATACGGCTCAATCAATCATTCACCCGTCATTCTCTCCTTAGTGTGCCCCGTAATTGATTGACTCCCAACAGAGACTGTGTTCTGATGTGTGTATGTGCGCAAAAGTGCATTCGAATGTAATTACAACACATCTCCAGATGGTGTCCCTCACGCGCCAGCTATTCCGATGGTAATATTACATACAGTTTCATTAGCTGCACCTGGGTAAGGAATGTCCTCGATCGGTAGGAATACGCAATGATCTAATAGCATATTCAGAATACTGGAATATGAAGAGAACAGTGGACACCTGTTGCTAAGCAATCTTTACATGAAAAATGCATCTGCATCTTAGCAACTGAATAGCAGCAGGTGCGTGTAGAATTATACAGATTTCTACCACCGTATGTGCCAATAAAAAGCCAATAAACATTACCGTGCCGGTAGGATAGAGTCCCACACTCACGATCTCTATCCCGTATGCGCATATGTTAGATTGGGGCGGTGAGCCTTTTGGCGTGGGATATGTATGACGGCAGTATTACATAAAGCTGATTTGCTCAAAGATTATGGACGAGTGCGCGTGCTAGAGTTAGCGACTGGATCGGGATGGAATTTAATAATAAGCGCACGTAATGATCTCTCTGGAGCTTAATTCAGTGCAGATTATTATAATGGTGGGATTTAATGTACAATAGAACTATGGTGTTCCCTTCAACGGCGCGTACCGATTACATTCACCCCAAAATCCGTGGACTTCACCTGTCGCCACCTGTCCATTTGACTTTGTGATGCCTTTCATTTTCCCGCGGACCTAATCGTAAAGTCCTTCGTTCCGTGCGTGTTTCTAGATCAAGTTCACAGATCCTGTAAACTTCCTGCTAGTAGCTATTCTCCTGTCGCCAGCACCATCATCCTACGAACGATCGTGTAACCTTAGGTTCGATCGTTCAACCGCAGCCAACTTTCATTCGGGTTTACAAACACAGTGCCCGATTCTAGAACGTAAAGCCACACACAAACACATAGTAACAAAAACAGTCTGACCCTTCGCTATTGACCCGTCTCGTGCGGCTCGTTCCTTCTACCTGCTACCTCACCGACAGTGTTGGGCTTTGCGAACAGATTGTAGTAGCATGCTGCACGCGCGTGTGCAGTTTATGCAACGGAAATCGTGAGCCTCGGCAACGAATTCCCCATAGTTCCCGAGACCCGGTGCAACCGACACCTGTGATTTGTCCACCCAGAACGTTAACAAAAGGCTACATGGAATGGGTGTCTGCAACCATTCACCGATCGGTACCCAATGGCGCCTTTTTTTGCAACAAACTCCACTGCACGCTCCCGAAAAGGTCACCCAGAACTGGTGGTTCTCGTGTTCCAATCGTCCAATCTTTGACCGTCGCAAGTACACCGTTTGATGCTGATGGGAAAACAAAAGCCAGACGTCTCGATTAAAAGTAAAACATATCACCTCCCTATTTCACACACACACACACCCAGCGAAGGTCTCACCAGAGCGTCCATGATCGATGCACTGGTTGCAAACATAATTTGGAAATCACTTGCTATTTCTTCAAACGCTCCATAGGGTCAGATCCTGTTACTCATGCAAAATAGCCGCTGAAACTGTCACTCGTTCGCCACAACCACCTGTATTTGCTGTTAATTTACGACCTGCTGACGCTTTGGGACCAAGGTTACGCTGGTGCAGTGCAGCGCAGGGACGGACGGACGGGGCGGATTCCAATCACTTTGACCAAACGGCACCAAGGAGTAAGCACGAGGAATGCTAAATGCGTTCTCCTCTCCGTCTAGAAGTTGGTTTTTGACGGCGGTTGATTGTGTCATGTTGGACATTAATTCCTGCACTTGAATAAAATACTAATCTGTGGCAAATGTTGCATACATCGCTTTTCGTGTCGTGCAGGTGTTTAGGATCAGTCGAAATACCGATGCATTCCTATTCAAGATTATATTCGTTTGATCGTTCGGTGTTATTCGTATGACATGATCGACTATACATTTCACAGTGAATAAAGACTGTTACTATAATTGTTTTTCTGTGAGGGATATCTTATTTGAGAATATCGCTTATGATTCATCTCGTGAGTTCCGTTTGTTGACATCTTACCCTCGAACTTGACTTGCGACATATCAAAACAGGTTTTTGAATAACACTATTTTCCACCCAAAAATACCCCGCAATCGACCCCAAACGGTAAACAAGGAAATGGATCACATTCTCTGTCTAAATTTTTGTGGACAGTTCAAATTAGCGTTCGATATTACTCATCCACGGTCGGTTGTGAGATTTCCGAAGACACCCGTACAGTGACAGTTGGGATTTCCTCACATCTCTCAAACAAAAGCTGGACTCGAACTTATCGTACGGGAACAGGCTACATGAAAACATATGAAAAAAACCCCACCCTTTAAATGATCACCCCGCCGGCTACAACCGGTTTGATCCGTTCCGTACACTACACTACCCCGGATAGCGAAAGTAGCGGGCAGCAATGAAAGACACCACAAAACGGGCAGCCGAAACAAGGCGGTCGTTTTATTATGCTTCTTGCAAGTTGACGAGCGCTGATGAAGTAAGACGGTCGCTCCGCTGCATTGAACTTGACCGAGCCGAGAGAAGGTTGAGTGCTGGTACGGTCCTTCACAATTCACAATCCGAATGATCCCCATCCGCTTCGCATCATTGAACTTGACCGTGGAAGCTACGGATGCTTAAGGTAATCCCCGAGAAGATCTGCTGAAGCTGAGCTAACGATCTGCATCGCATACAAGCGTGTACGGTGAGACTGTCACGAACGAGCACGGACAAAGTTCTAGCTTCCATCTAGTCAGTCGACCAAACGTCCAATGACCGACCGATCGTTTCTGGTGGATCTGATGGAGAACCCCGCACGAGAAAAGACCTTGAAATATCTGGATAAGTCTTGGTAATGAGAACAGGAAAGGGACTTTGCTTTTTTCTCCGCACAAAAGTTATAGCACAAAGTTGCTAAAACATACCTACCAGCAAGAGTTTTGCCAAGAACCCATGCCTTCCTTAGACACGCTCGAAACCAGTAGCGAATTGGTCAGAAATATAGCGCGAGTTTATAAATAACTCCACTCTACTCCTGTCTTTTGGCATTCTTCAACCATCATTCCTTACTTGCCCTAAACCACAGGCACTGTTTGCCGTATGATTATGTGAAAAATCGACTAATCCAAACTAGGCGTTGGTGGACTGGTAACTGGTTTTGGTAAACAGGGCCAAACCCACCCGAAACTCAAGTATTATATACACGCTAAATGCGGTTTAATCGTTGATCGTTCTTGTGCCCAATGTTGCTGAAGAAATGGTACAAACAACAGTAGCAATACCATTTTTTAACTCCATGAAACATTTCACTAGAAAACCGGTAAAATGGGGAGAAAGAATTGGAAACACATTGATTGTCATAAGCGGAGTTTTTAATTTATCACGTTACATTGCGACCCGGTTACGACAATGATATTCCGGGATCAATTACTTCCTTCGTCACCTTGTGGATTGCAGTTAATTTTCAGTTCCAGCCATACTTTAAATTAGATTATTAGTGCTTTCTACCGGAGTGTCAAATGTGGTGAAATAGCACCCTGTCGTCCGCAAAGTGCCGCACAACCTTAAAGCAAACAAGTGATTAGGGTTCTTCATTTCGGTCTTTCGGTAACTCCCTGTCGGAATGAGAAATTACCACCGAAGCGTTAAAATTTTCTATTGCAAATCGGTGTCCCTTGCCTTTCCTGTACCCAGGCAAAGGGCGCAAAGTAGATTCCCAATTAACTTATGCAATTAGCACACCCGGCGGCTCGCCAATAGCAACAGATGAGACCTTTTTCGGTAAATTTACCGGTACCCAAAACAGCGGTCGTACCCTTGACTGTATGATCGATTACCGAACCCGACCTACGGTCTCACGACACACATAATGTCATCAAACATGTTTACCCTAAGCGCCGTCTTAATACCCTGCACCGGAGTTGGTGAATGGATGCGTTAATCACATCAAACGGTACCAATTTTCACTTTTCACCTGTTTTCACCAGCACCAGGTATCAGTGTGTGTGTGTGTGAGTGCTCAGTTTAAACAGCTACACACCGAGCACCAGCAGTCCGGAAGATCTAACAAGCTACAGTCGTCGAATGGACGCTGCCATGGGCAACGCGTTGGTTGGTTGGCTTGCCGTCGAGACAGGTAATTGATTTTTCCGCTCAAAAACTATCAACAAAACAAATCAACCCTCAGTACGGGTGCAGTCAAGTGTGCGTGTGTCAAGCTTTGCCTTCCGACGCGCGGTTACTATGACGATCGCTTGAGGGAAGTGTTTCACACTGGCAACACTGGCAAACACCAACAAACCTGGTGCGTCAAAATGCAGGAACTTCAACGCCGGTCTTTCGTCTGGAGCTGCCATTCCCATTGGAGTGAAGACAAAGGGAAACTGACCAATTACTGCCATGTTTCTCAAACACACACACACGCCCCGTTGCTAGACGATTTTGTTTTTCTGTCCATGCTACGACGGGTGACTCCACTACATATCAGTACCACGAATGCTTCGTTTTCCCATTCTCCAAGAACGCGCGAACGGGAAACCTTTCGCAGGGAATTCCACAAGAACTAGAATCGTTCTGCTGCTACCAGAACTTCCAATCTCCAGGGTCAACCAGGTGAAGTCGGTACCAGCACAGCAAGACTGCTGCACCAACTGCTGGCAAGTCGCTGGAAACGTACGACACCCAATATTCCTACTACAGCCACAATCCCGGGACGCCAATCCCGGCAACCGCTCGGTTGTGCGAATTCTGCTTCATCCCTTCCCCCGCTTGAGACTGGGTCCACCTTTACGCCAAAAAAAAAACTGGTTACCTTGCCTTACCCCGCATTACCTCGAGAACACACACACGCGTGCCTACTTCTCTATCTCGTTCTCTTTTCCCATCCTTCTTCATTCGCGTACGAACGCGCACGAAGCCCTCGATCCGATCTGACGGGTACGCGAATTGTACGCGTCTTGCCTACCCCCTTGACTTATATTGGCGCGTTCCGAGTCACCGCAAGCTTATTTCGTGTCCGAATCGCACCGGAGACGGTTGTGTTGAACGGTTGAAGCGGACAAAACCACACCGAAAGCCAGTGTCCATCCAACAGGGTCCGGAGGATTGACAGGCCAACCGACCCGAGCGATTGATCGACAGTGTTTTCGATATAGTGGCAGTGGCTGCGATCGTAGTGTTATTCGAATCGATCGCGATCCAAGTGCATAACTTGACATAAAGTGTAGCGTGTGTGTGTGTGTCTAAAGAAGAAGAAACAGTGCTGAGAATTTCTCTACAAACAGGGCAAAGAGAAGCAGCTTAGCCTAGAACAAGCTTAGTGTGTACTGTAAGCTAGTGCGTGTGAGTGTTTTTCTTCACGTGATTTGACGTCGTCTGAAGCGTTCTCTCTCAAGCGGCAGGACTCTAGAGTGAAGCGAATTCAATACCGTCGAGTGCTGAGGAATAGAGACACCTCCTGAAACCCGTATCGCATGTAACATCCACTACCCTAACTTCCAAAGGTGAATGTCGGCAATTATCCGTAATTATTTCGGGACCAATCATCCCCGGTGATTCTCATCTTCTCGGACACCTTCGGGCGGATGCCTGGGGGAGGGTTTGCATCACGTTCTTGGAAGCTTTACTTTGTGCTTACCTCATCCTGATGTTCTTATGAAGCTGTTAAATTGTTCGTTTTTGCTCCCTTCAATTTTCTGTCTAAATGTGCTCGAAGCCCTAACGGCGAAGAAAAACAAGAACTTTATAACTACCACAATGCGAGAAGGACATACATTCATAACAAAAACAAAATACTAACTTCAAGTGCGTTGAGCTTTTGCCCAAACATGATCATGCGATCACTACCACTACAAAACTCCATTACTAATCAAAGCTACAAGGAAAAGTTCATAATCGATTCCATACATTTTGTTAATACCCACGATCAACTCACGCAGATCAGTTCTACCCCCCTCTAGCAGCGGCCATTTAAATATGTCTACCCCGTAGCCGTGGCCAAAGCCACAAATGTTTGATGTTTACTTCACGTTTCCTTGCAATGTTTTATTGCTGTGTTTTGTTTTTGCTCTCGGTGTGTAAGGTGCTAGTATCGATGTTGGTTCAAAAATTCCGCGCCAAGACCTTCAAAACCGTGTTCCGTGTAAATCGTGCGATTTTTAACCTTCTTGAAGAATATGACGGGGCTGATGCCACTCCGCATTTCCACTCACCCACGCACGCAATCGGGGCACTTTTGCTTCTGTTTCGATTGATTGCTTGTCTGTTGAGTCTTGCAGACGGATCCTGCCGGAACTGAGCGTGTGAAATTTACCGTCAAAAATCGAGGCCACTAATCGGGGCGAGCGTTGAGCGGGGACCCAGTGTCAAGGGTAATTGGGATTTTACCGGTCTGCTAATGCCGTGCGGGGCTCTCCGACAGCCATTTGTTTTTCGGCACGGATAATCAATTCCGCATTGTATTTTTTGGTAAGCTTCACATTAAATAATTTGTTTTATTGGCGTTAAATTGTCACCAGACGGACGGAGCTTAAGCTTGCATTTCAATCGGTTGAGAATTGTACACATCAAACACATGGCACACCGGCTAAGGTCAACGAGAGCTAATAATATTCATAATTAATTTCCGCCTGCATACAAAACCACCAGTTTAACCCACTTCTCTTATGCTCGTTACCCTGGGCGGCATATTACGCCGACCGGTCCGTTCCGGTCGAACGGCTTACATACCCCGGCACAAAGATCAACCGACGTACAGAACCCCGACCGGAACCATTTATCATCGCTGGGCCGAGTGTCGATCTTAGTGCGCAAAACGCCGTTGCCACACAGATCGGATTTAACGATCAGATTTATACGCCGACCGGTCCGTTCCGGTCGAACGGCTTACATACCCCGGCACAAAGATCAACCGACGTACAGAACCCCGACCGGAACCATTTATCATCGCTGGGCCGAGTGTCGATCTTAGTGCGCAAAACGCCGTTGCCACACAGATCGGATTTAACGATCAGATTTAGCATGAATTTATTCTCTATCCGAAATGGATGCCAAGTTTATAGCGCCTCGACAATCGCACTCCGCCACAATCGTACCACCAAGAACAAGAGACACCGGCAAAAACAATCCCATGCCGTATCCGATCCCAATTTCTCAATGAACAGCAAAAGACCTTCGCAAAAGGAATTTATGAGCGCAGCAGTTCCAGCAGCGAGCCCAAAAAGTGCTCGAGAAACAAGCTCGCAACTGAGGGCCTAGAGGGCACCGAGTACACAATAAAACACCACACGTGCCCAACGCACGTGTAAGATGATCAATGTGGTCAAGTAAATGCTATAAATTCTTGCCCAAAACAAAAACAAAAAACGGTGCTGCATTTAATGATGATTTCATGTCGGTTTGTCGACGGATCGAGTGGCCCCACAGATCCAACGACCGTGGCGACCCGATTTGAAGGGCAGCGTACCAAATGTTTATGATTGGATGCGGCGACGCTAATGGTGTTGCTGATGTGGGGCGATGATCTAATAATTCGATTGCTGTTGTTGTCAATCGGGTTTCATTAGCGGACAATCTATCTTTCGGTAGCTGCTTCGTTCAACCAATGATGGAATTGGTCAGTTTTTTTTTGTCTTTGGGAATCCCATACCTTGCGTGCATTACACGGAAGGCTGCTCCACAACATCTCGTTTGTGTATCTTTCTGTCCAAAATTTACCACTGTAAATTTGGGGCCAGTTTGTCATCCCTCTTGACGAGAGTGTACGTGCGTACGTATGATCATGATTTATCATCGGTTTTACCTTGAACTTCGTCTGTTACTGGCTATAAAGAAGGAAGTGACGAAATGTGAGGGAAAAAAGCTTCACTATTAATGAAGCGCTAAAACACAGGATCGTAGCAACATCTAGCCTGTCCGTAATTCAATCTTGTTGGAGATGATCACCTGCCTAATGCGTACCGGACGCTTCCTCAACTTTCAATTTCTACACCACTGATGGAGAGATCTCACGCAGAGAAGAACCAAGCACCCGGCGATCGGACGATCATTAAAATGGTTTTTAACGTGAATTTTTATATGTGTTTTTTTTTTTCAATGGGCTACGGTTCAGTTTTGGATAATTGATACCGATCGTCTAGAGGATATATCTCCCTTAAAGCCTTTAAAAGCTAGAATTAGTCACAACAAACCATTGTTTCCCAATGTTGTAGAATTGCTATTTCTGGTGAAATAACTTCAGACACTTGAGGTTGCTGCCAGTTTTCCTTCCTGGATTCCTTTGCAATGGTGTCCGATATCACTCTCGTACTAATCGTTTCCGTCGATTGATTCTAAAGTAAAAGGTGTCATTTTTCACACCCGGAAGTATAAGCATTCCGGCGAGCTTAGCTTCCTGCAACACACAACAATATGTCACACAGGCTATTGGTGAGGTTTTTGTGAACAAATAAGCTTTGCCAGAAGCAAACGATTCAATTGTCGATGTATAGCTATGCGCATTAATAACACAATATTAATAACTGCTTTCTTAGGAAACGGGCTAATTGCGATTGCCGATGACAGTGGAACAGTGGAACCGTCTGTCTCGTATATCATAAATCTCATTGAAAAGCAGCATCCAATTCCCTTCACGTATTGAAATGCAATCAATTAGCAAGAGTGCACAGTGCTACCCACACGAAATGTTCATCCATTTTCCGGGCCCACGCACTCACCAACCATCGGAAAAATCGGTCGGAAGCCTCACAACGGTACCAACGGTTCGTGTGGTATCACGGCCACGTTTGCCAATTGTAATAGAATTCTATGAAATCCGTACATTAACATTTCAATCGTATTAAACCCAACCCAATTTGCGAATCTTTTTGCAAGAGACTTATCCATTCGCTTATGACGCTGCCACAGCACCCTCACTGCTACTGTTCCGTTCGAATGGTACCGAATGATAATTAAAACACTGCTGCTGCTGCACCGTTGCACACCTGGCCGGCTAGTTCCAATCATGTGACGTTCGAACTTGAACTTGGAAAAGTGTGTAAACGCTTCTGTTGTCTGGCCCCTCTCTCACATGTTCTTGTTCCGCATGAGTAAACCGGCCAATGTGTGTGCGTTGGCGGAGTCGCGACACCTCGCGGGCAAATGACATATCCGTGTCAGATTCGACCGTTCGTTGTCGGGGCACGGTGGTGAGCCCTGGTGGTACTTATCGCATTACGGATTTGATTTGTTGTTTTGTTTCTGTTCTGCTGGTTGTGGGGTAGAGATCCGTATCCGATGCTGATGAACAATCGTACGTGGAATGCTACCCGTGCTACCTTGAGCGACTGTGGTTAAGTCCTTTGGGACGCAGCAATTCCAGCAATTAACACCTAAGCTCTCACAAGGGATCGAGTTCAGTGGAACGCACAGGTGTGTTGCTCGATACTGCATTAAGCTTGCACGGAGAGTAAAGGAGGTTGCTTAAAGTTAAGTGTGTGATTGAATAATTTATGAGTAGCTTTACTTCTTTACAACCCCCCATCGAGCAGAAGTAGTCTTGAACGATCTAAATATGTTGATTCACCCACTTGTTTCATATTCGTTCGAGATGTTGACACGGGTTATTACCATGATATACTAAACTAGCTGCTTTATTGATATGTTTACAGCAACGCTAAGTAGTCACATCATCGCATGTTTATTAGGTCCATTAAATGTGCACTAAAATTGGTAAGCCTTTTAAATTTAAAGAACCCGGAAGAATCTTGCTTCAGTTCCCGCTCGAAAAACTAGATAGACTTACCTGAGTGGATTAATGTTGCACCAGCAAGATTCGACCGTAAATTATACTGATCATCAGCGAATAGCAGCAATACGACTGGATCCGTGTGCTAGCTCACACTTGTAGTTGCCATAGTGATACGTCCCAAACAGTCGCCGTCTGGCATTGCTTGCTTCTCTTTTTTTGTTGTGTGTTCGTTTTATCAAAGTTGCGGGAACTGAAAGTGAAAGGATTAGTGCCATTTTGTCATATTTTCGCACACACGCACCCAGGGCGGCACATGTTGTAGTGACAGGAAATGGGACAGGAAAGCAAAACGACAATGTCGCATGAATGTCCACGAACTCAGCTATTCGTTCGACACTTGGTTTAGGCCAACGATCGTTACCTTGATCTTGAAGACATATGGTTTGATATGGTTTAGGCAAGCAATCGAATTCAATACGAAAATCTATTAACAACTGGGTACATTTGTTTAAAAGTTACGGGTAGTTCTAATTCTAAGCAATAAGTAAATTCAAACGAGCTGTGAGGGAGTCCAATAATGATCTTTCTGCGTCTTCTTTGGGACTACCACCTCAACCGGTCTTTGCTCGCTAGTTTTAGCTTTCTGTGACCGAGTTTTAGCCATAGCAGGATAGTCCGTTCTACGAACGAGGAGACGGTCCGAACGTGATTCGATATCCGGATCTTGCCATATGCCTGAATCCATTATTCAGCTATTTTTCATGCTTAATTAATAAAATTTGTTGCACTGCTAATTAAAAACCAAACAGCAATTACAATCAATTGCAACTTCCTATTGCTATAAAAAGGTGCCATAAAAATCAAAACGATACCAAATTACAAATCTCAAACTTCCTGTTAACCCCACATCTGTATCAGAATTACAGTTGCGCTTGTTCAACTCGTAATTAAATAAATATAGTTTACATTACTCATTCTACTTTTCACGCCAGAGCAATGGCCGATCGACAACTTCCTTCGAGCACAATAGCAAACGCGCGCGCGCCAGCTATTATTCAATCACAAATCGCAATCCAAAAAAAAAAGCATCTCATCCATAAATCATCAATCACGAACGATCGACTACGTAATGGCGGCCTCTGTGCCTTCCGACGAAGTTCAAATTGTTATTGATATTTTGTCGTGACTGGTGGTGATGGCGATTACGGAAACCAAATCATCTGTCTGGCACAACCCATCAGCATACAGATTCTTGATGTGGGAGCAGTACGAGTTGTTATAATGAGTGATCGTCTTGTGTTGGCGTGATAGACAATCACAACGATTAGTATGAAACCACACCACTCTCCGGGTTCCATTAGCTCATTTATAAACTCATTGAAGATAAATAAAATAACACAAAAATAGATTCTTAATGAAACATAGCAAAGCACAAATGAAACATCGAAAATACAGAGGCGAACAATGTTCTCTTTCTAACGCTAGCACTAAGCATAATACTAAGACCCAAACTGTCAGACACTGTGCACACACTACATCGTGATCAAGTGATTAATGACCGTTACGATCAATCAGCGATTAATTGCCTCTTTTCTACGAACGATCGCGGATCAATTGAATATTCTGAAAACCGATGATTTCTGCTACTACTGCCACTATTTTGTTCAACAGACTCCGCTTAATTTGTGGTATTTTTTTGTTTCTAAAAACAAAGGCCTTTTAATACATCGTACTTAACGAAACGTAATCATACATCTAAAAACACCTTAAGCCAGATAATCCTGCCAGCACTCACACACTCATATGAACGCCAAACTTGTCATTCCTTGTTCTCAGTCGATTCGTGCCCATCATCAAAGCGGGTCAACGATCGGTTTTTTGTTGCGCGTGTCTTCTCCGTCACTATAACACAGCCTCATTTCTCTCCACAACAGACGCTCACAAACTAAATAAAAATGCAGTCCTCAATGATGGAGAAGCTGAGCTTCCTGTACAAACCGTACGTGTTAGCGGTTCTGACGATCGGTTACATTGCCGGTGAGCTTGGCCACTACCTGATCGGTGTCACCTCCAAGGCAACAGCCATCGAGCTGGTCTATGGCGACCAGGCGTGCCAGCAGAACCACACAGACTTTCTGCGCCACGAGCTACCGGCACAATGTGCCGAATTTATCATCGAACAAGAGTAAGTAGTAGTAACCGGGGAGGGGGTTTACTAAGCTTTCGCGATCATTCAGTTAAGCCATAATATTATTTTTTGTGTTGTTTTCACCATTCGTTTACTTCCACCAGATGCCATCAGCAGCACATAAACGGTACAGTTTACTGCGAGTGGAACTACAACGGGCTCGGGCTCGAATATCAGCTGCTGGCCGGGCCGAGCTTTATTGCCGTGTTTACGGTAATGGGCGTCGTGTTGGGTGTGGCCGCCGATCGGTACAACCGCGTCCGGATGCTGTTCGTGTGTACGCTCGTGTTTGCCGTGGCCATCCTGCTGCAGGGTACGGTTAAGGAATACTGGCATTTGATACTGCTGCGCATGGTGATGGCAGCAGGCGAAGCCGGCTGTAATCCGCTCGCCACCGGTATCATGTCCGACATCTTCCCGGAAAGCAAGCGAGCACTCGTGATGGCCATCTTTAACTGGGGTATCTACGGAGGGTACGGTATCGCGTTCCCGGTTGGCCGTTACATCACCAAGCTGGACATCGGTGGACTGGTAGGAAAAATGACCATAAGTGCGCTATTGGCAGCACTGTGAAGTTTTTTGTTGCCATACTAATATCCATTTATTTTTGTGTGTTACCAACAACAGGGCTGGCGTATATGTTACTACGGTACGGGAGTGCTTGCTCTCATTATGGCCGTGCTCACCGGAACCACATTGCGCGAACCGGAACGTCAAAGCATTGGAGAGGATGCGGCGGGTAAGGCGAAGGTTAACCTGTGGAAAGCGT
Organism: Anopheles maculatus; assembly: GCA_002091835.1. Classification (NCBI taxonomy): domain Eukaryota; kingdom Metazoa; phylum Arthropoda; class Insecta; order Diptera; family Culicidae; genus Anopheles; species Anopheles maculatus. Next base: position 27,808 of record KZ063474.1, on the reverse strand, counting down.
TGTTGCAGCCACGCGTCCTGTTGCTCATGTTTGCCGCCTCAATCCGTCACTGCGGCGGTATGACCTTCGCGTACAACGCCGATCTCTACTACAACATCTACTTCCCGGACGTCGATCTGGGATGGTGGCTGTTTGCCGTGACGATCGGTATCGGTAGCATCGGTGTAGTGGTTGGAGGCATCGTGTCGGACAAGTTCGTCGCCAAGATGGGTATCCGATCCCGAGTGGCCTGTTTGGCTATTAGCCAACTGTTGGCAACACCGTTCGCCTTTGGGTCCGTGTACTTTGAACCTCTCTGGGCGATGATTACTCTAGGAATCAGTTACTTCTTCGGTGAGTTGTACTTACTATCCTATATAACTGAAGATTAATCTGTTAAACTAATCCTGTTTTTTTTCCTACGTACAATAATATTGTAGCTGAGATGTGGTTCGGTATCGTGTTTGCTGTGCTGGTGGAAATCGTTCCGCTGCAGGTCCGGTCAACTACCATCGGTGTGTTCCTGTTCGTGATGAACAACATTGGTGGCAACCTGCCCATTCTCGTCGATCCACTGGCAAAGGCCATCGGCTACCGCGGCTCGGTTATGTTCTTCTACGCCGGTTTTTACGGTATCAGTACGCTGCTGTTCTTCGTCACAATGTTTTTCATGGATGGACCGAAGCCAACCGCATCATCGGCCCCAACCAGCGGACCCGATCCGACGAGCCACGCTAACCACGTAGAAATGGGCCACGAAAATAACACTTTCCAACCGGATGATTACCTACCGTCCCCGCACACGAACGGTGCTAATGGGCACCGAAACATAGTCAGCGTCCGGCCATCGGAAAGCAGTCGCCTTTGAAAAAACAAAATCTGAAACAGACGCCCCCCCCCGCACGCTGGAGCAACTCGGCAGGGCCACGCCACGCCAAATATTGGCCATTCAGTTCTACGACGACGACGACTCCACTCGCAAAGTACCTCTCGTTGGTGCCTAGACTGTACCATGTTTTTATTATTTTATTTTATTGTGTGTTTCTAAGTGCGATGCCACAAAGCAATGAAACAATCGAGACAAGTTTGGCCGGCACAGAATCTCAACAGTGTCCATCGGCAAAAATCTCTCGAATTGAATTATAAGCTTTTAAGATATTTATACTCATCGATGTCGATGAACGATAATCCCAGACAGAGAGAAATGGAATAGAACAAACAGCAACAGCATGAATACGATGATCCTGCAGAAATAGTGACAGATTCAGTAGTACAACCGAACAGCATGAATACCATGATCCTGCAGAAATAGTGACAGATTCAGTAGTACAACCGATAGAAAAATACTGTCCCGTTTCACTACCAACAGAGCTTTGACATACTAAGTTAAGCATCATCTTGATCATCTACGTTTTGCGTCATAAGCGTCATTTTTGCAGTCGCGCTACTATCATTGATAATTAATAATAAATGGACCAACACTATTGTGCTCTCGAGATGATGAATATTTCGAGAACATTTTACTACACACACTATCGAGCTGAATTTTTATTAACTTTAAACTTAAAGCAAACCCCAATGCCGAAACAAGACGTAAAACAAGGCACATAAGACTCTGCTAATAGACTTTCGTTCGTTAAAAATTATGACAACTTTTAAACACAATTGGAATTTTCATCATTTTTCCTTGTTTTTATTCCTTAATAGTTTATTTTATCATTTGTTTAATGATTCCCCATTCGCTTCCACCAAGCCACTGGTTTTGGTTTTTTTTTGTTATTCAAACATTCTGTGATTTTCTGCAGTTTTCTTTCCATTCCCTGTTCAACATCTGATTCTCTCTCCCTCTCTCTCCTACTCTTTCTCTTTCTCTTTCACTCTCCTACTCTTTCTCTTTCTCCTTCTCTCTCCCCGTCTTCTTTTACTATATCTTGCCTGTTGTATTTCGACGATTGTGTTTGATAAAAAATACACCAACGAATACGTATGTATGATTCACATTCAGCAGAACCTTTAGGACGGTGGAAACCTCTCCCTCCAGTTGTTGTTTCGGTTGACACGTAGAATGAAAACGATAGATACCGAGTTTAAGAAATTCCATTCAGTCGGTTGCATACTTCACACACTAGGAGTCAGTAGGAATAAAATGTGGAAGAAAGAATTCGGACCCCTTTGAGACCACGTTACGACAGCAACAACATGCACTTACACACTTACACACACTGAACAAACAATATCCTTTTTTCCAATTATTGTGAGAGGATCGTTATACCTGTGAACCTTTGTGCCATGATTTTGAGTGATGGTTCAAACATTTCACACACACACACACACACACACACACACACACCACACCTATCATCTTCACGTACATGAATAGTACAATTTTTGTGGTTGAAATTGTAAAACAAATAATAACATCATGTTGGAACAATCCATGGAATTATCAAATCCCGGAAGAAATGCCAGAGCTCACTAGGCTCAAATTTAACGCGCAGTTAATAACGGCATCGAGATACCTACATTACGCACACACTTACAACATGATTTACTCGTGAAAAGTGTCCTTCAAAAAATTACACAAAACACCACATACACAAGATATTCATAATGACTGTGCGTACCCCTCCTCCCTATGAGAATATGTCCCACGAAATGAAGAAGAAGATGTACGCATCGAAAAAAAACTAGCTCGATTCGAACTAGCATGCAAATGGTGAATTAAAGAGTAGTTGAATAATTTTTTAAAGAAATATTCGTGCATTGTTCCGTGGAAAAAAACATTCGGAGAATTTGAATAGAAAACTAAAATCACTGATCGCGTGGAGACAACTGCATGTTTGAATGTTATTTGCACAAACAGGGAAAAGTGGCTGCTCTTTTTCGTAGTCGCTACACTAAATTCTTTCGGTAGTGCTTAACATCTACTTAACCGACTGACTGACTGGAGTGCAGCACGCACAACACGCACATGGGGACACACGCACGCAAATATCATGCATACACCTACACGCATACACTCATCACAATGGTTTTTATCCGGAGAGCTCGGAGATGATGATAATGTTGTCGGCCTATGTAGAAGGATATGGTGGTGATGGTCCATGGCAAATCACTAGAATCTCTATTCTTCTGAGTGAGCGCAGCAGATTCCTCTATCTACTCCACCGCAGGGACTTTGCAAAAGCATAGCTAGCTAGCAGTGTGTGTTACGCTGCGTTTCTTGTGCCACCGTATCGCCTTCTGCCACGGATTGGGTGAGATTTCATTGACTAAGCTACACACTGTCCATCATCACACAACACTTGCTTGCTGCTGCTACTGCTGCTGCTGCTGCTGCTGCACATAAAGCTACTTTCCGAGACATTCTTGCTATTTGTGTGAGTGTTTGTGCGTTCGTGTCAAAGATAGATTTGTTCCACTTTTACCACCAACACACAATAGGCGCGCTCGCTTCAGTTCTATGCAGTTGTTAGGTTTATATTTCGTGTGTAATTCTTTATCAAACACAATCGTCGAAATACAACAGGCAAGATATAGTAAAAGAAGACGGGGAGAGAGAAGGAGAAAGAGAAAGAGTAGGAGAGATAGAGAGAGAGAGAGAGAGAGAGAGAGA
>KZ063474.1:0-24183 GCA_002091835.1 Anopheles maculatus | reverse complement strand
ATCTTACGCGAGCAAAACCTCCGCTACTTTGCTTACACACTACATCAATCGGGGGAAAGTGAATTGCGTGGAGGTTCTATTCAGTTGTTGTGGTGAGCCCTGTCTCTCGCTCTCTCTCTCTCTCGCTAATAGAAATATCGATTCGTTTTGGTTGGGAGATTTCGCAATCGCTTCTGCCTCACAACTAAAAATCGTTTGTTATGAAGAGTCCCTGCAAGTAATCGAGTGTTCCTGTGATCGGTTTCTTCCTAACTTTCGTGTCCGAAACGAAAGATCCCAGTGTCCAATTCTTCTAGCAGTTTAGCATGTTTTTTCATCTTCCCATATCCTCGACACTGTAGTTCGATCGATCGTGCGTGCAACCATAAAATGGTCACGTATAAATTCTCTCCGGCGACATGATCGAGATTGATTGTATTACTAGAATTTTGTTTCACCATCATTTAGCAAGTTGCTACGGGGTATTCGGGAAAAGGCAGCGATCCTGTACATCTATTACAACAACTCTCAATCACAATGATATATCTTTACTGATCGCAACGCAATTCTAGATTTACTTGAACATCTTTTTTGTTTTGTATTGTTTTCAGCCGTTCAGCCTCTGCTAGCATTGGGCTTTTGCGTTAGACGTCAAACAGCTGCCAGTTCAAAATAGTTTTTGAAGGCAAGAGATGATACTGGGGCGCGGCGTGGTGGTGATGACTGGACAGATGCTTTTCTCTTCCATGATCCAAACGTCATGTGTTACGACAACCACTTATGGACCATGCATTGTGTTCGTTTTCTCACGACTTCCGGTAAAGTTGATTTACTTAATAAATACAGTTCTGCTTCGTAAGATTTAATACAGCGCTCTCGATAAATATATAAAGAATGTCAAATTTTCTCCACTTCCTCCAAATAATGCACACACACACACACTTCTTCGCTATCCATCTAGCGCACTATCTATTCATCTTTTCGTTTCCATTACTGCCATTTCGAGCCCTCGCGTGTACGGTGGTTTCTCCAACATCTTACGGCTTTACGTGTAAGGCCGTGTCCTGGATCTGGATCTGGAGGCCGCCGTAATACGCAATATCGTTGCCATTCCTAACGCACAATCTCCCGGTCCCGTTTTCCGTGTGGCATGCATGCATCTCACCTCTCTCCTCCCTCTCTCACCCGACGTTCAGCATTCTGATGATATTAAGCTAATTTTGTGGTTTAAACGCTCTTAAATAATAGGATGGCAACCTGACCAAGATAGAAGTATATGAAGTGGCGTGTTTCGTGCGTCACGTACGATCCAAAGTTTCGACCCACGATGCAGTGCCAGGTGGGGTTGTATTTTTTGTCAAACTCTTTCTTGATGTAGGCAGCGATGTCCTAAAATGGAGAATAGAAAAAATGAAAGCGTTAGAGACGATAGCCAATGGTAAATATTGCGGTTCGTTAGTAATAATGGTATTCTTTTACACTCGATATTTGAACACATTTACCAGGAACCATCGAAAAACTCAAGCTTTACAGATCTAATCTATACAGTGAGCAAATATTCGTCGAGGATGGCTTACTCTTGTCTAGCAGTGAACAAATTTTCCAACCTTCTATAGGCTCCAGTAAACGAGTTGACACGAACCCTTTTAGTTTTTTGTTTTCTCAAATCTGGCATTGTTTTTCATACACGTTGAATGCTGCACAAAACCTGTATCGATCGCATGCAGATAAATTTCAAAATTCCGTTTGCTTATGTGTACACCACCTCTCTAAAACATTTAATAATTCGTTACTAAATTCTGTGCTGGTTCCAACGGTACGAAACCATTTTCAGTATGTATTATTTAAGCATAGCGTTGGCCACATGCTATCCACCCTATCAATTCCATTCTATAGAAAAGTATGAACACCAAGAGATTTCTCGTTTCCTACCACCTACAAACACAACCAGCAGCGGTAGTAGTCTGAACAAAATTTGGATCATAGCTGTGAAAAAATCGTTTTCCATTTTTTCTGCAGCAAGACGCTTTCTATGCTTTTCTGTACATGTCATTCGCTATCGTCACCTCATCCCATCATTTGGGTGGTGTGCATACAGGAAATGAATGCTTCTCGTAGCTCCACTCGAAAGCATTATCACAAAAGACAAGGAAAAAGAAGAGAGCGACGCTCGCAAAATAAACAGGAAAATGAATGCATCCTCTGTATGCAGCGTCATGGCCCCTTCTGTTGTGGAAATGAAAGCACCGAACGAGTGCTCCGGATGCAGTGGAAACGCCAGACGATATGCGGCGATTGTGTTGTGCGGCTGCATCGTGAACATGAAACGTAAACATAATCAACCACTCCGTCCGGATCTCTACGATAGCACTGTAGGTGGCTACAACCTAGAGGATGAGTTACGCTGGAATGAAGCCGCGTTTGTGATTTCTGCATGAGAACAAGCAGAGGGCACATGAGAGCTTCGAAAGACAGCACAGCACAACTCAGCACAGAAACTCACTGGGACATCATGTTGTTTGCATCATTCATCGCTGGGTTATGTTTGTCTAGCAAATAGCAAAAGAGCGACATAATCAGGTAGGGTTTCGTCTGTTGCAAACTTTTGTGTTGCCCCGTAGCAGACAAGGTACTGACCGGTACAAGCGAAGGAAACAGCCTCTCATGCGTACCAGTTAGGCCAGAGTCATGCGATAACTAATTGGCAAGAAACTTAATTCATTTTAATGACCGAAAAAAATCTAACTGAAAATATTTGGATCACAATCTTAATCATACCAATCGTCCTGTTTGTACCGCTAACTGTTGAGACAGCAATAACTGAAATCAGGTCAAAATGAACAATCGGAAAACACCTTAAAAAATTTGTTATTTTAGTTCAGTTTCACAATTCATGGGTTGCCAGTAACGTAATATTGTAATAATTCAATTACGGTTTGACGCTGAACAAACAAACGTGTTTTAATTCAATATGCACGCAATATGCATATAAAGCTAGACGAGAACTCTGGCGCGAAAGATCTGACCCAGATGCTACTATACACAGCAGCTGTAACCAGCAGTACCATCAAATCGTAATTGAACTTTAGATACTTGATTTCCATTTTCCTTATTCGCCGGATACATATCTACTAGATACTTCACGTGCCGATGGCCTTGACTGACATCGCCAGCGGCCAGCGATATGAGGCCATAGCATATTCAATACAGGTTTATACAGGGATAGAGTTCGCGCGTCCTTCCGTAAGGACGATAGCATGCCTAGCTACCATTAGTAACTCTGTACCATAGACCTTACGCGAGATGCGGATTTTCCAAAAGCCCCATTTTCGATACGAAGGCACGGCCCTGTCCCTAAGGGAAAAAGGTACGCGCTACAGAATTGGAACACTTTTTCCATACTTTGCCTACAATAAAACACAATAAAAAGGTAAACTTTGTATCGATCTTAACCTCACCGTTGAACTGACGCGCCGCGATAGCTTTCAAGTAGGACAACAAGCAGCAACACATCGCAAACAAATAAAACCTCCGCCAAGCCTACCATCATTCCACAACGAAGGAACACACTCCTTTGGTGCGGAACACACTCCGCGGGCGGGCGGATGCCTCTATTAGATTCGAAAGGTAACTTTTTGAGGTCAGTAACAGTGTGGTACAGTACTTAACGATATATTCAACCTTCCCCATTAAGTTTTAGAGGTTGAAGGAAAATGAAAATTGCAGATTCTAACGTCACAGCAATAAAAACCGCGAGAAAAAGGCAGGACTGTCCTTAAAGCTGCAACGTGTATCACACCATCAGCACTGGATTCCATTGAACTTGAGTTTGTTTTCCTCCAAAGAGGGCGTGTTGTAACATCGATCATATCGAGGTCGCCATCAGCAGTCGAACGAATAGAATGATTTTATTAATGTACGATTCGATCTAGCCAACCAACACAACCATGCTGGTTGGATGTTTTCACCTTTCACTGCATAAATTTGATAAAATTGGAAACTTTTGCTTGCAACATTTATGGCCATTCTTACTCCATCCATACACCCGTCTCGGTCTGTCTGTTTGGTTAACCAATTCTTCAACCTTCCCTAATACCGGGGATGGAAAAAACAAACCCACGATACTGCAGTCAATAATGAATGCAAAACCAAGGAAAGAAAACTTTAACAACTGAACCAAGTCTTCATGGCTCCACAAACCATGTCTCTTTCAACTACCGATAGGATAGTTTTCCATAACTTTAGCACTCCCTTCCCAAAACCAGCGGAGCTTTTTTGTTTAGACTTCCCCTCCTGCTGCTATCGTTGATAGTTTCTTCTGTACAGTAAAATTTATTTGTTTACCGCACACAAACAGCAACAACACTGGAAAAGAGATGAGGGGATGGGGTATGCTACCGTGGGAGGAAAATATGCAGGATATGCGTCCGGGCTCTCCATTTATAATACGCTTTACCTCAAAAACAAGAATGACGGGCAACCGTACACCCTGGTTAAAACTTTATCGATCTTTTCGCATGCGCGCATTTGGGGCGGTGGGAGCCATGGTAGAACACGGGTATGAGTTTTAATGAGGGAGGGAGTTCTGCAAAAGGTAAAGGTAGCAACAACAAAAATCATTCTTCTTCTTTCGGGTTGTTCGTTCTGTCACAAAATTAAACATGAAATGTGGACCTTCAACAAGCATTGAAAGCATCAACCACACTATCCATCTGATCTGTTCAGTGTCTAGACGTAAAAACTTTCAACAAGCTGCTTTCGGTTCCAGTAAATATTTTTTTCATCCTGGCGAGTCGTGATGTTGCGCGCAACTCAAACAGTACGTACCCTATAACAACGGAATTAAATCATTCAACGATGGTCAATTTACTCTCTAAACGATTTTCAAATGCTATTTTCTTCGCCGTTAGCTCTAACTGTTGCACATCGAAACCCAAAAGCACATTGCCCGGGGAGCAGCACCAGCACTCTGTGTGTAACATGATAAATTCCTATTCACGAGAAAATTATTAAGATGAAGGAAGAGAGAATATTGCCTGCCTCCACTTTTCTTTTCCTTTGGGTCAGCTGCTGCTGATACAACTTTTCCATCCAGATAAGCGCGCGCGCAATAAACCCCTACCCCACTTCCCCAACTGGAGCTGCCACACACCCGGTAAAGTCGGTCTTGGAACCATCATCATCATCAACATCAGTATATCACCAGCCTCTGCAGCACGAATCTCTCCTCCAAAACAGCCTCTTTCTCATCATCTTGAGAGTGGCAATCGAGGTTCTGATGACGTTTGCTTGCAACTCATAATCTTCAGCCTAACCATACCGTACCTGCCGCCGCCATCAGACAACCTACGCGCTGCTAATCTTGACATTAAATGGATTTATTATTTCACTTTACCACCGAGCTTCACGTGCTCGCGCTAGGCCAATAGTAAAACCCAGAAGCAAAACAGATAACAGCAACACGATGACCGTGTGCCGCCGGGTCGTGGACGGTGCCAGCGAGTTAAAAGCGAATAAAAGTTAATTCCAAAATTGAATCATATGCCAAAAGACACGACGAACGAACAATTGAAAGTTGCTTGCCGCGTGATGTTGCCATACTATTTGGTCGCCCTGTACTAACCAAAAGTTACCAAACCAGAAGCATATTAAGTTCTGAGTAAAGGTAAAAATCACCCAACTAGCAACCCACACGAATATATGGTTCACCCATAACTAAAGGGAAAGGTCGCCACACCACGACGTACGGACGCTTGTTGAACATGTGTGGAGCTGTTGTGTGACTCCTCCTCGGAAGCATGTAAAATGCGAATCTCCCATCTCATCGAATTTTCCATCTGTAACAGGTTGTGGCATGATGAAGCGTTGCGCCGCATCTTTTGGGCAGGGTAAGAGTGCTCTGACCATCGCGCACCTTACGCTTTTCTCTGATTCTCCCAACTAGACAGACACACAAATTTCTCTAATAATGCCAATCCACTCGCACTCACAAGCACAGCCCGTCATCCGAATGATGAAAGACGAAAAAAGAGAGTGGGCGGAGGGGGGGTGGGTGGATGGAGAGATAGGGAGAGAAATGAAACGCAGCTCATCATACAAGTTTATCCTGTTGTGCATTTTCTACCATTCTTTAAATTTCCTTCTGAATGAAAACAGGAAAAGGTCACCTATAACCAGCTACCGTCGTGTTTTCCTCTCTCGACATCCTTCATGCTTCTATCTCTCTCTCTCTCCCTCTCCATCTCTCGTACACCCAAATCAAGAGTTTATGTCGTGAAAAGCGTTCCTCATTCAAATACATTATATGTGTGAACGAAGTCGTTGTATCATTCCCCGCTACTCACTGGCGGCGGTAAAAGGTGAGTTGATGCAAACGGAGATATCTCATCGACGCATGGCGATACGCGCCGCTGCCTTGACACACAAACTTTTATGACCACAAGCCCTACCACCTTTTTCATCTGTTGCATAAACCGGAAAGGCGAACAAGGCAATAATTTATAGGACTTTAAAGTGAAGGCCGTATTACACGTATCATCATAGTTAAGAATTTTCGAAAAAAAAATCCTTATTTTACTACTTTTTTGACTAATATGAATAATACGCTTACGGCTTGACCACAGGACCTCATTCCATTCTACATTATTCTCTTTTCTAAATTCTCCTTTGCATTTCAGCTTAGTTTAGTGTTTTCTTGTACCAATGAACTAAACATACGCACAACACAACGATCGCCCTATACCCACCCAATCGTACCCAATCGCTGTCGGTCACAAAAATCAACCTTTCAGACGCAGCTTTTATGCGTGTTATTTTGCTCTCTTACATACCCATTTACTTACTCTCACAAAAAAACTACTATCACATCAAAGAGTTCTAGCAATATAGTACAGCACGCGAAAATCTGGCACAGCACTCTCATGTTATGCCCTGGTTCTTTTGCAATACACTTCACAGTGTGATGCAAATGGTTGCGTTTCCGATGACACGAATCCACACTTTCAATGTGCTATCCTTACCATGCAAAACACCAATGGAAATGGAGGCGACATCTCCAAACTTTAAAGGACAATCATTGGAAGCTACTGTACTGTTACCTATTTATAGACAAGAGAGTTCATTTCATGACAGAACAGAGCAAACGTTACATTAGTTAGGTTATGAATAAATGATGTCCCAGACAAACAACACTTGAGTTTTAGAAAAGTGAAAGACACTTTACTAAAATCCACACTAAACCACATACACTCGACAAACTATGAGCGTAACTACAAGTACAATACCGTATGCTGCCCCTGTTACACTAATCGTGATTTTTTTTCAACCATACCAACCAATCCAATACGTTACAACAACACCGCTAGTACCCCAAAGGGTACACACAAAAATAGCATCAGCGCCAACTGTATCGAACCAATCCTGCCCGCGGAGGTCATCATGTATCGATATCTTTTCAGCTAAATTAGCCACCAGCGACATAAACCATAAACATTCGATACATTGATTTGCGACAAAAGTGTCGCTAGGGAGGCAATGGAGGTAAAAGACGTTGATAGGCGCTTGTTCTTTTTATGTTAAAAAAAACCGTGTGAGGATAACTGGATTAGAATTCGAAAATAAATATAGGTGAACACGAAGATGACTGCATCATGCGGACCAACTTCATTAGAAATTAGCGCAACTAGCATTGTCTGTAGCTTGTACCTCAATGATTAAAATGCAACATTCATTACAGAACCGAACCAACTGAAGCTTTCATCTATGTTACCGTTACCTTAATTACTGACTATAAATCGAAACAGCTTTCGTTGTGGGAGGATTTAACCTAAAACATAACGCATTCTTTTGGCACACTAACGACTCATTCCCAGCTCACAATTTCCGATTAAGGAGTGTCAAACGTAACCCCGCAACAAACAACAATTGGGTCAAATTTAATTTCTCCAATAAAACACAACTTTTAACAAATGAAACTTTACTTTCGGGACAGAAGCAACCCCAGCGAAGGAGGTGCGCATATAAATGGTAGACACGCGATGAAAACCTACCCCAAAGCAGGCCGAGAAAGAACACCTTTGTCTCATTCCAAAAGAAATTTTAGCAAATGGGGCGCCACAGAACTGGATTTGTGTTTCGGAAGGAATACTAAAGGTACAACTACACTAAATGGCACATTTTTCCCCCGAAAAACGAAATGATACCAATAATACACACAGCTGCCGGTCGCCATTGCACACCCAAACATGAAACGTGAACGTGAAGGAAGCCCCAATCAAAAACGATATTCGATTGCAATTTAGCAGAGGAAATAAATGGGAACACGCTATTTCCCATTTCAGCAAACTTGAAGGAAATCACATTCAGGAAGTTTCGAATCAACCGCTTGTGTTTGGCTTTAACCGCGCACACTCTCTGCTTTTTCCGAATGATAAATTTTATAAGCAGAGGGGTAAGTGTTCTCTAATCAATATAGTCCTTCCAATGTTGTGGTAGGGCGACGTAATAACATTATTTTTAGTATAATAAGTTACTGCAATAGGTCAGTATTTTAATAAAAATATACATACTACATTTAGCGCATTTTTTGTATAATACTGCTATAACGAATGTTGTTGACAATTACGAGTTTACGCTTGCATGAATATACCCCCTCAGTAAACACTCCACAAAACGCATTGTCCTCACAATTATTCCACTTGGACGCGCGCATCGCACGCAATCGGGCCGCCTTAAGATCCCTCTTACTGTGGGAAACGGAATTAAGAAAAATTAATCTACATTTCTGTTTCCGCTTATATTCTTGTCCGCGTTGGCAATGTGTTCGGGTAAGGATACGATTACAATCTATACAAAACATCATTAGCGAATCTATCCAATTGTGTGCCCCCTGTTGCGACGATAAGTTGAGACGATTGAGAGAAACTCGTATCTTAACACCTACAGAACGTTACCATAAAAAAACGACACAACACCTTCCTCACCTTCCTCCTTCCTCATCAAATAGAGACGAAAGAGGTCCAAGAGACCCAAAGTCTCTCAAACTCTACAAACAACAACAACTTTATCAAATGATATATGCAACGCACATCACTACGCAAAAAAGCTTACAAGAAAGCTTTGTGTTTAGCAACTGCTCCTACAAAACGGGGATTGGGACAGGAAGCATTCATCCTCAAATGATGATCTTCGGGTGACAAGCGTTCAAGAGTTTGTTGGGAAACGATTGATCGCAAGAAGACGAAACCCCCACGAAGGAAAGAAAATCCTTTTGTCGACTACAACACAACCGTAACCAACCAAGCTTTGGGCCCATATTTATTGTGGATTTCAAGCATGTGTTGTCGTCTTCAAGCCCCATTAAACCTGGTCCGTCCCTTGGACGGTGGTTATCATCGGTCCACTGATGGCTCGATCCCAACGCCCAAAAAACATCAAAATTACGGTTACGGATTTGATATGGGCTGTATCACATTGCTGGTATATATAACCTGCCCAGAAGCGGGTAGAAGAAATCCGCAGTCTTAATAAAGCTCAAGACAAAAAGGAAAGTAAATTTTAAGCTGTCACCTCTATGATTGTCTACCCAGAAGGTAGAGAACATTTTCTTTCACATAGTGCCATCGGTTCATATTCTATTGTTCTTTAGTATTTGACGGCAAAAGCGACGAGTTTTCTAAATAAATAGACACTCGGCAAATATTACAGAAGATACGCAAGTATCGCAATATTTCAACAATGAGTACGCTTCGTGTTTTGTTTATAATAGTAGAATTGATAATATAATATTTGTGTTGGGATGGTTCCGTTGTGCTGTTCAAGGGGAGACGTCTGTACTGGTCGAATACGTTTTGGTTTCTGATCTTGTCTATATTTACAATATTTCTTAATCCTATGCCTTACATGCCGTTCTTATTAAAAACACGTATTATGGCATGTAACCAAATGGCAGACATTTAGGCGTAAACAATTTGAATTGATAAAAATTATTGACATGGGCAAAAAGATTAAACAAATTTGTTAGGATATCTCTTCCGGATCTCTTCTTCATCTTAGCCTGCACATAGGGAGCACGTCTAATAGACATGGCCTGGACATCTCTTCAGGATATACACATAAAACGAGAGCTTAGTCTTTAGTATACAGTCTTAGTACACACTCTTTCAATACAAAATTTATGTGCAAAAATATAATAATATTTTCATACCATATGCCAACTTGCAGCTCACAGCACTAACACATCTAAAGCATACACACATTTGCAACAATAAAATTCCCCTTTGGCAACCACTAAAACTTCTCCCGCCGGACTTAAGCAAATCGACAATCGCAAATGTCTTTGTGAAAACAAACTAGTGTCAAAACCGTCGGTTCGTATCGTGCTCCTGGAAAGAGCGAGAAACTAACGCACGCTTGTAATGGGCTCCTCGGAAAGCAGTAAAAGAGCACGAATGCCATAAAAAACGGTTTGATCTGAATATGAATTACCAAGCTTAATGCGGAAAAGCATACATCCCTGCTGTTTCACTTCTTTGCTCTCTTTTCCCTTACAGCTACACACACGCGTGCTCGGTCAACACACCAGAAGGGAAAGAAAATGAATAAGTAATGCTACTTGTGGTGAAACAAAAGCAGAAAACCACAGTAGATCACCACCAAATACCTGCGCACTACCGCTACCAACCAATATCGTCACACCAACGAGGATTCATCCATCCCAGAGAGTCAAGTGGTTGTTATGCCAATTTTTATGAAGCAACCAAGAAGCGCAAACAGGCAGCACAACGTTTTTAGCGTTTTTTTTTTCGTTGTTGTTTGCGATGTGAGTTATAGCCACAGCGCGTCTCACTTCCGCTGCGGAACACCACATCAGAAGGAAAACATAAGCGCGGAAATCAAAAGGACATTCGCTTGAGCGCTCTCCAAACCATCCTCTCTCCCTGCTACTACCACAAAAACCTCAACACACAGCACATACACTGGAGGGAGGATATACAGGGTAAGAAATGCGATTAATTCATTCTTTTGCCTTTGCACTTGACATAAATCAAGCGCCCCAGAAGAAGAGCTGGGGTGGTTGCGGCGTATCGATAGCGAGATGGACGACAGGAAACATGCCGTTAAAAAAAAAAGTAAATCAAAAGAAGCAACATCGTGAATCGTGTTAAACCAAGGCTCTAAATGGCTTCCATTTAACGCTTTCCTGTGCACCGCCGTGAGTGTAGAAGAGGATGTGAAATTTTCCTCCAATTCCGGTCTTGAGGCGCGTCATCTCTGCAATGACGGCATGCCTAAGGGAGCTGAGATTGCAACACTCGTTTCAGAATCGCTTCTCAGAAGCTTGGTTGCGCGCCCGGGACAAGGAACATCCGGTCACTTGTGCTTATACGAGCTGAATGAAAAGTGCCTCTTATACTACACTACCACCGCGATGATGAGGCAGCGTGTCTTTTCCTCTCGCCGCACAAATCGATACCCGCGCCAGAGTATCAGCTTCTCCAACTGTGTTGTAGAACCTCTCACTTTACTTTCCACCGGATATGATTCTGGAAAAGGAAAAAGTTTTCTCTAGCTCGCCGAAAGGATAAAATCGTTCCGCATAGGCACACCACACGCAATGGACTTGCCTGCTCTCCATAGTTCCCCGAGTTATGCATGGAAGAAACGTGCACATGGAATTCGCGTGTACGAAACACAGACGTATTTACGTAAGCCATTTTCAAATTGCAGAAGTGCCGAAAAACTTTTACGCCAGCCAACTCCAGCTCCCCGAGAAGTAGTGCCAAATTGCAGTTCTTTTCCCAGCCTTGTATTGCGAGACAGGGTAAAAAGGGTTTTTACGTAGATAAAATTTCAACACGCCTGTGCTAACACATACAACAAAACTCGTTGCTATCGATTGCATTTTTTGTGGCGCTTAAGGAAGAAGTCCTCTGGCTAGATTCCTCCACCATCCCCATTCAGTGTCTATTCGTGTTTCCTCCCAGAAAATCGGTAGAAAATAACAACGAATGAGCGAGTTTGCATAAACTCTACACCAAACACCAATGCACGTGCTATCACACCAAAGCACGTGCACCACACCACTCCACGTAACGAAAAACACGATTTTCACCAAACTTTTCCTCGCATTCACAAATGTGCATTGCCGAGCCAGGAGAAACAAGAAGCAAGCGAAATTACCCCATAATATCCGAAAAGAGAACATAAAAAAATGGTTGTGAAAGGAACAAACGTTTTCAAAGTAAGTGAACAATTAAAGGAAAAAAAGCGAACTATAGATATTTTATTTTTGCCTTACACTTACAGTTTTTAAAATATTAGAAAAAAAAATATTTGTAATTGCTAGATATTATTATATTATCATTATTTTACAGCACCAGAAATTACACACCACAATCATCAATCATCTAAGTATGCCAAAAACATATAAAATAAATGTTCCAACATAGACAACATTAACCCTAACCTTCATCAATGCTACATTTGTTACATGTGTCACACGAATAAGCAGCAACCCTGGGGCGCTCAAAAAGGGGAGCACACGCACAGCATTGCTGCTGCTGCTACACATTATCTATCAGTACGTTGCCTATCTAGCGCAGTGTCATGATACACACAGAACTTAGAACGACGCTTAGGACCACTACTAACACAGCCACTGCTGTGTCCTTCCGCTTACCAAACAAACCGAACGTGAACGAGAACGAGAACAACTCGAACCTGCAGTTGATATAAAACTTTGACCGTAGCTAAAAATAATATGAATTTATTACAAGCGCATCTAACTGCACGGCATGCCTGCTGCTTGTTGGTTTGAAAGTGGGAAAGAAAAGAGCGCAGAGCGAATGTGAAAGGAAGAGCAACACACCAGTACGCACACGTACATGCGTTCATGCCACATACCCCCCCTCTATGATACCCACAAGGATTCATCTTCGCTTGGACGCATAAACAAACCTCTTCTCCCACCATATGTAATAATTTGGCCGGCCGTACGTAGCACACAAAAAACAGCTGGTGTTGAATACCTATACACACCTAGTGGGTCTGTGTAACTCTGCTACTGACATGCAGACGGTGGTGGTGTCGACGCTAAAGTGACATCATCGTTTCGTCACCCCTTCTCTCGGAGGGCCAACATTAGTTACATTAAAAGTATGGCGCGCTGCACCAACCCGGCTATAACGGGGTCACGGTCGTAACAAAATACGGAATAAAGAAAATGCACAGCAGAAGTACAACATCCTCTGCCTATCGTCACCGCCATCGTAGCTTGGAGGACGACGACTACCCGGACGCTCAAACGTTGAGAGTTCCTCCGGTCGAAGAAAGTTTTCACTTAATCTTCTCAATCCACCAGGGCAAAAGGAGATACCTTCCTTGTGCAAAGCTTCTGGAAAAAGGCACTAGATGCCTGTGTGTGAAGATCGTGGAGTGCGCGTTCCCTCTACGAAGCTGACAGCAAGTGGCGCTTAAGGGACCAATAACGAAACGCAGCTGGTGTGGATACGTGTGTGTGTGTATGTAATATTAATTCACCCATTTACTTCATGGTGCGCACAGTGAAAACCCTTGTGAAAGTGAAAATTAAACTAATAGCATTTGCGCACGTGCTTCTTGCCTTTGTGGACGGCTTGTGCCTCGGTCATATGTGTGGGACGACACCCAACACCTTAACTGGTGATGGTACTCATTCACACGTTTCAGGTAAATGCCACAACTTCAACGAAGGAACGAGGTTCCATCTTCTTTATAACCACCCAACCATCATCAGTCTGTTCTTGATATAAAAAGTCACGCATTAATGTCCTTGGCAATCTATATGGTCTCTGTGTCCTTGGACTATTTATGCAATTCCCAGGTCATCACTACCCCGGGATGGGGTGGTACAAACTGCAAACTGTCCCCACAATCGTTGCATGCCTTGTATGATGGAAAATCACTACACCCCCCATCATACCCATACTCTCCCGTCCGCTACGTACCTTTTCTATGTTGTACTTTTCCAGTGCCTGCGTTGCACAGTCAACTGCGTCCTGCTGCATCTCCTCGCCCATGTCAGCATTCTTAATGACGGCCTTGCGGTCACCCATTTTTCTAGCGCTATTTGTGCTGCGGTGTCTGGATGGTGATGAAGGCGTTGAAGACGAAGACCTGCCAAAAACGGGAACCACCGAACAGCGACCGAGGGCATGCGTGGGCGAGAAAAAGAAAGTCGATTAGCTGTGACAGAAAAGAAATCTCTCCCCTCGGAAAGCACACCAATTATGGGAAGAGAAAAAGCCGGCAATTAAAACTATCCCAGCACAGACGGTAGAAGATCGATGGAGGAAACACTGAATCCCCTAAAAGAGGAAAAACCTTTCACACTCCCACGGGGGTCGACGACGACGGTATGCGGTGTGGTGTATTGCTAATCTATGAGAGCCTGCACCCGATAGTCAAGTACGAAAATGTTGGCAACAAAGCCGGGCCCCGCTTCTGTGATAATTTGTTTTACCTGGGAAATGGTGATTCGGTTTTTAATTTTTGTCTAAACGCGTTTTAGATGCAAAATTGTCTATTTTGGCCTTTTGCTCACGGAAGGTGGTTTCAGTAAAACTTTTCACACCTCACTACCAACCAAACGGTGCAAATGATTTACAGAGCCTACTCTTTAAACTTCATTAGAGATGATGAGATGTGTCATCTGCGAAAATAAATTCGGATCAATTTTGATTCAATCGATTAAGCTTCTGTCGAAAGCTCAACTTAAGAAACATTCAAACGGGAGTCCTTCAAAACGAAACTACCCTCAAATATTCCGGGGTAGTATATCGCATCAACTCGGCTCAGGGTGCAAACACTAAATCTAAATCAATACCGACATGAACGGCCAGCTAGGGACCATTTGAAACGGAACCACGAAAAGGTATGAATGTCGACGGAGCATTGCATGTTGAGGACGATCATGTTTCATCACACCTCTCCACTTAAACGAATGCGCTATATTAAATTTAAACAATTACTATTCCTGTCGCTCAGCAAAAATATAAATGTTCCGATGATGGTCCGATTAGAACGTGAAAGTGAAACTCATATTAATGATGCCCCAGGGAACAGACAGCTCGTGCAACATGCATCAACATAGCACATAAGCAGCACCACCTTCTTGCAAGGTGTTGTTGATTCCAATCTCGAAAAGCGCTTATCCACCAATATGCGTCCTTAAAAGGAACATAAATTTTGCCTCAAAGTACTCCTAAAAGCGAAGAGACCTAGATACTAGCTGATAGAGATGTTGTTGGTTGCATTCCAGGACAACCCGGGGCACAGAGAGAGCAAGCTTGGTTGGTTTGCTGACCTTGAATCATAAGCGAACCAACAATAATACCCTAAAACCAAAGGAGCACATGGTTTTAATGCGTCCACAATCCGTGCTGCCGTGCGTCTGCGTGTGTGTTTGTATGTATTGTGCAATGTGTTCGTGCGCCTGGGACACATCATCGTTCTAAAAGGCTCCAGCTGCAAGGATACCGTTCTCTCTCTTTCTCTGCCTGTGGTATACTCTCTGTTCTAGTTTCATAGCTGAACGTTGCTGCCATACTTTAATCCTTTGAGTTTTGTGTGTTGCCGCATGGGAAACAAGTGCTTGAAGAGAGAAATGGACGAGTAGTGGACGATCCTTAATTTTAGTCTCGCGTGAACCTTTTCGATATTTTGTGTGTGTTGTTGTTGTAGGATATTAAAATTGCCATTTTCCATGACACCTCATGCACACACACACACACACAAACACACACACAGAAGCAGAGACACACAATATTCCAGCCACTTTCTGCGAGAGTGTGGGTATATCTCACAAAACAGAACACGATTCACGGGCCAAACTCCACCTTGATTTCATGGAAAGCAATAGCAACAAAACGGAAAAAACGGTAACCAATATCGGGGGAGCTTTTTCCGAATCGAGGCCAAGAGCGAGAGAAAGGAAAAGCACTAGCCGATGAAAATGAAAAGCGTGGTGTAGAAAACGGTGTTTCGTGTCGGTGTCGCGTTTGAACACCATAATCAGTCAGCACACACGTGCAAAGCGCAGCTTGGGGCCCGTGGATGACGATTCGTCGTTGAAAGTAATCCACCACAAAACAGCAAGACGGAAGAGAACTTTAACAACACTTTTACTCGAGTGTCGTACTCGCTACACAATTCCTACACGTTACTGTGCCAGTATTGTGGGGTATAAATTGCCTCAGTCAAACAAACGCGCGCGCTTGCACAGTCTTTACTCTGTGTTCTGGTACATTCGATGGCAAATATCCGTTTTCGTCCGTATGGGCCTACTACGACCAACGTTTTGTTCCTCGCTACAAAAAGCGCTTCCCGATGGCAGATGTTTGAGAAATCGCGCCGTTAAACGTTATCGGCCGGTTAGGTCAAAGGATTGAATCCAAAACCTAATATCCGTTACGCCCCCCTTTCCTGAGGCTTCCGGTCAAAACGCGTCACAGCCGCGGGTTAAGATGAGGAGTTGTGAAAAGTTTGCACAGGAAATTCCATCACCTTCACCATCGCACACACCCGTGTGTACCACTACCGCCGCCAGCGCTTCCAATCATCTCATATCCATTTTTGGTAGGATCAGGGCATCCACGACTTCACGAAGAAATCTTTGGTTATGGTTTCAGAAACAGAAACCACACACATGCACACAACAGCTCAACAACGGGGGATGTGAAACGTTGAGGGCTTTTGAAATATGGGAAAAAGTGCAAAGTAGATTGATCAAACTTTGAACTATGTGTTCTGCCTAACGGAACTCGAGAAAATGAATGTTTCCCTAGGACTGTATGCAACGTTTTAATTGGTCAACGAAGAACATCAAATTGTACAAAACGATTTTCCATTGGCACTTTCTACTGGTAGTTTTAACAATAATCCAAGGCTCACACACTACGAAACAAACGGATGTTTTAATCGCAAACTATTCCTGGTAAAGCCTCCTCTTTCGCGTACGATTTCGTCCCCAGCACACGTACACACATGCACACACGCGCGCATTCACAACTCCGCTACAGTTTTGCAGTACGCCACCAACGCATCACGCACGCCGTGATTCCCGGCAAAATGTGTTTTACGACAATTCGCACCTTACGCACGCAAGATATTCCCACACAGCACGATAAAATATTGGGCAATTTTTAACTGGACAAATTGCTAGTAACACACACACACGGTACAAATGAAGCTCACCCGTCGTAATGCACTCGTTCGCACTTGCTCTTTTCTCTCTGTGTGTTAGCACACGACGACGATGCAGACGAAAAACCGACGTCCGCTGTTCCGGCGAATTCAAGATAGTATGAATTTTCCAGGCAGTTTCTAGCAGGCGGTTTCTAGCAAATCCCGTCGTCCCAAACAATATACATTTGCAGGCTGGATCGACACAGGATGTGTCAGTTGTGCATTTGACATTTGAAGTGTGCTGTAATCTTTCGCGCGGAAATAACAGTGTGAATAATTTCAGCACCAATTGACTGGGGAAGGTAATTTAGTAGTGCTTCTTGATTTAAATAATACAATTATGGGCTTTGGTGTTGGCTTGTACTGGCTCGTATGCAAAACGATGATAAATATATGAAAAAAAACATGGATGTTTTTTTTTATACCTCCAGCCACCTTGGCCAATATGTACAGCTTATAGCTATTAATCTTGTTCATGTCTATCCAAGCGCGGAACGATTAGTTCCTATCCGAAAAAGCTTTCCGCTGCTGAAAATTTAAATTCTGCTGAGTTCAGTTAGTATTGGAAAATTTGTGGCATTTTCACAAGCAATGATTTCTAACGTAAATAGCCTTTTCTAGCGTAAAACCAGAGGAAATGGTTCTCTTCATTACCATTTTAAAATCTAACACTCACGCGAATCTTTCTATCTTCTATGCCAATTGACATTATTATTTTTTCTTAATTTCAACATTTCATCTAATTATAATCGCTTCATTGAAAGTTGTGTTTAGTAATCTTTATTCTATTCTACAGGAAGCCCACAGTTAGGTAGAATGCTATATGTAGGAGAGAAACCACGAAACGCTACCATCTATCTACGGCACATTTAAATATGATATTGTAAATACACAGAGTTTCATTTACCAACGTATCTTGATTTTGATGTGCTCCGAAAAAGTTGCCTTCACGGATTTGCTCATGAAGTCATAGCTTTAGCAAGGCGAAAAGGAAATGGATTGATTGTCGGTGCTGGTGCTTGGGATTGTCAAATGATTTGCCACCTGTCTTCTGCTCAGCATGCTTTATCACACCATATGTAAAATGTGTGACGTTAAACCTAGAATACGAAAAGAAGTAAAAATATATAATGTTATAACGTGAGTAAAAATTAAAGTTTTTTTTTCTTCATACGTTATTTGGTATGTGAAGTGTAAAAGCAAACAGTAAGCTGTAGTAAAAACTGCCAATCGATCGAAAATATATGACCGTTATAAATACACTTTAATGTTGATGATACAGCTGTTTTATGTCGACGGATTCCATCCAGTGGAATGCAAACTAAAAGAGCGAGAGAACTCTGCAATAAACATAATTCTCTACCGACCACACTCCATACACTTTAGACAACGGACAACGTACATCTGCACCGGATATTGCGAAAAACACCGACAAGGACAACGATGCGATTGAACCGATTCTAGACGGAATAAAACAAAACCTCAAAAAAATACAGAGAGGAAATGAAAAAGAACACTTTTTGCAACTTTCTCTCGTGATACAAATTCGATATCGAAGATCCGTAAAATACTTGGAGCATGAGTACAGACGATGGGGCGCTATGGGACCCATTTTTTGTTCCTCTATTCCTATCCTTCCCAGGCATGGGTTTTTTACACACGCATATTTAACTTGCAGAAATTATTCGTATGAGTACTTTCCAAAACTTTTAAACATGCACGTCGTGCAAAATACGGCCACAGGCTCCCGAAATCGAGTGTGTAAAAAAAACTAATTTACATTACTTTCTCTATCGGAGCGATGGGTTCTTGCAGATTTTTATCTAAAACTATCATGATTTACCTTTTGCAAGGAGAGTCGTTTTTGGTTGCACTGTTAATGAAGTGGAAAGCGTAGCCTGCAAACACACGGACCTTTCTCACACCGTTTTATGCGGAAAACGTTCTCTTTTGCTCAGGCACACAAAACTAAAGTAGGTGGCCGTTCTTGCGCTTGGTCGGAAGACTATTTCCACACGTTCTCGACCTTATCAGAGGAAAGCACATGTATACAAACTCAAGTGCACACACACGCGCGCACAGCCTTTTCTCTCGCAGATTATGTTCAGTTTTCCAGCTGATGCGATGCGACAACTGTGTTCCCACTTGAACTTCAGCATTTAATATTCTGGGTATGTGGGGCCATGTGAACCACGTGAGCCAATGCTGTATGTGTGCGAGAGAATCCTTTCCAAAGATGAGAGAATTACCGGTTGTTGTGACGCTTGGAGGTAATTTGATATAACTTACTCCACAGCATTCGTTTTTTCCAGGGTCTCACACCTCACCGCTCCCTTAAAGAGTTGGTGGTGTGTAATCGTTGCGAAATAAGTTTTTGTTTATAGAGAACATTTGATAAAATAAATTAATTGTTATGATGTTATCGGTACGCCAAAAACATCGCCAACGTTTATCCTTCCCTTCAGTGGAAATCCATCGAATCTGGGCGTAGAAAGGTGGACAACAGATGATTCCGTACAACATTTTCTCAATTATGTTTATCACACTTTGCCTCGCGGATAGACTCCACCTTTCACCTCCACCAACTATTTACCAAATCACACACCTCTGGTTTGTTCACTTTCCTTTCGTCTGGCGTTTTTGTTGACAGTTTTATTCGGCCTTCAAAAAGAACTCAAGTTATGCACGCGGCTTCTTCCACCCCTCCTCATTCGTTGCGCATCATCTTCTCCTTTTGCCTCTGCAGCTTCTTCTTGGACAGCTTTTTCTTCGCCTGCTCCGACTCATCCGTTGCCTTAGTTACAACATCTTCCTTCTCCGTCAGCGACAGCTCGATGTGGCACGGCGACGACATGTACGGGTTGATGCGACCGTGAGCACGGTACGTACGGCGACGCAGGCAGGGAGCGCGGTTCACCTGGATGTGGTTAATCACTAGCCGGTCCACGTCCAAACCCTTGTAGTCGGCGTTCGCTTCGGCGTTTTTCAGCAGCTGGAGCAAAAACTCGGCCGACTTTTTCGGCCAACGGCCAACCGACGTGCCCCAGTGTTTGGCCTGAGCGCAACGGCCCACACCGCCATTGAAACGACGGAACGGTACACATTCCTTCTTCTCAATCACGTTCTTCAGGAAACGCTGAGCACGGCGGAGCGGCATACGCTTGATGGCTAGTGCCGTTTCGCGGGTGTTCTGTGGAATGAAGAACGAAACGAGAGTATTATTTCTATTGGCCAGCACAGACACACAAATACCTCAATGTTACCATTGCTTACCTTGAAATGTACCCGAAGGTTCGAACCACGCGATTTGCACGATTTGGAGGCATTGTCGGGTTCCTTAGCGTAACGACCCATCTTGAATCCGAAGTCTGTAAGAAACGAGACAATACACAACACACTATTAACTCCATCGCTCAGGTTATATCGATGAGCAGTCGGTCTAAAGCATATTGGCCAGGAGAAGTGTTCATTCCGATAGTGTTTTTGTGATCTACATGAGAGCCAGTGTGTTTGGCGAACATCAACAGCGGCAGCCCAACACCAACCGTTCTCTTCTGTACCACCAGCGCAACCACTCAATGTTGATGATGTTCAACGTAGCCAGCTCTCAAGCAGACACAGTTTTGCCACCTTGTTGGAATGGTTCCAAACGGAATAACAACACACAACGAAGGTGAACCACTTCTCCGACCAATTTTTGTCTTGCAGCGTTATTTTCAGCTAGAAACACGAGTAATTTCGCTTTATTTTACCGACAACAATTTCAATGCGCTTCCGTCACTAACCTTGCAAGATGCCGGAAAGAGAGATCTCCAAGCAGTTGTCAGTTTAGCTTCCGCTTACCAAACTGTCAAATGGAAGGTAGCAAGTAATTGCAAGTATTGATATTTCAAGCAAATCACGTTGAGCTTTCGTTGCATTTGCCCAGAATTGTGTGGTTTTTATCTGTGCAACAAAATACAAAATGTTTCTGGAGGATCAAAATCCAACCAGGATGGCGTGATAATCCTAAAATTTAGGTGAAGATGAAGAGACTTTTTTATTTTACTTAGAAATACTGCTTTGTTTTATTTAATCCGCTAAATCGCAATTGTTCGAAAGAAATTTGCCTTCTTCGCTAGACCCATTTTCATGCTTTAACTTTTTCATGTTTCTTTTCATTTCCACTTGTTCCTGATGGGAGCTAGTCGCACAATTTCGCCTTTTCAGTTTTCCCTTCTCTTTTATCGTGCTGTCGTATCGCTTCTCCAAACTTTTTACCACATTCCCACTGATGGTCCACTGAGCAGTGTACGAGTCCAATTTAGTAGGATCGTCTTCCGGCCGATATCCGGAAATTTCTACACCTAATCGTTTAGCCACCTTTTCCAGTACCGTATCAACGTATGTTGATATTTTCATATCCGCCTTCTTATCCTGAAAAAGTAAAATTAGTAAGCATATACATAGTGCATCAGAAGAATGCTAGCTATTATCATAATTTCGCACAACTTACATGCTTAGTCGGCTGAAGATTGCAGATAACAAGCCTTCCACCATGCTTAAGATTCTTTAATGGCAAATCGCCACTCGGTACAATTTGAAGCGTCGTTCCTAGACAAATATTCAAATCTGCCATCGCGGAATGCATATAAGCAAGTTGGAGATCGTTCTCCGGAAGATCATGTTCCCAGTCTAGAATGTTATCGATTAACTTTCCACCGCGACACGCACGGCCCATGCCTGTACCTGGACAAATATTTCCGGTGGTCTTTTTACCCACTGTCGGAGCCGGGCTGTTTCTCACGTACTGTCGGCGACATTTGGTGCATACCTCTACAAACATGTTGCCGTGCAGTTCGGAAAGATGCTCTCTCGCCAGCCCCGACCGAAGGTGCAGACCGTCGATGTTTTGGCTGACAATGTACTGCACATGGCCAGTGGCTACCAGTGCCTTCAAAGCCATGTGTGTGCGAGTTGGAGTGGCATCATCGAACGAGATGTTTACGGTAGGTTTTTCTCCTTTTTCTTCCAGTGTCCATACACCGTTGGGACCACGAAAGTCCGGTATGCCTGCGCTAGTGCTGATTCCGGCTCCAGTATGCACGACAGTGTGATTCGATGCGAGTATCATTTTAACCAGCTGTTCACATTTTTCTTCCACAGTTTCGGGCGAGTCGAAAATCTGCAACCAAAGTTTAAAAACACATTTACTTGGGATGAACTGAGTCCATTTAAAGTACAACCTCACCTCTGCCACACCAAGAACTCCTTTATTGTCATATTTGGATAACCCTTCTGCGTAATTACACGACATTTTTAATTATTAATGTCGATTTCTGCATCTTCAATCACAGAACACTCTTCTCCGCAAACAATGGCGTGCATTGTTTTGTAAACATCTGACCACACGCACACACTTGTAGATGCTACCGGGTAATCCGTTGAATGAGCTTTTTTCTACGCACGAAACCAGCCCAGCTACTCCATGCATTTTGACAATTTGATACCGTACTAATCTACCTATGTACAGGGGCTTTGCATTCCACTCCAGGATGTAGAGAATATCTGAAATTTATTGTTTCTCTTTTGTATGCAATTTTATCAAACTATTCAAATCTAGTTATTTCTGCGTCCTGCAGCAAGTAATACCATTTTATATCCTTATTATACTTACGCTATGTCGAACCACGCAAAACAGACACATTTTGGTTTTGATTGTAACGATTTCTAAATAATTAATGTTAAATTAAATTCAAGATAATGTTTTAAATGCCATTGTTCTGCAATCAGTCCGAGTGCTAGCAAACGGAAAATACAAATCGCAACTTTTGAAGAACCGGTTCATTCCGTGCGATGCGGTTTGCAGCATGCCACTTCAATCAAGAAAGTTTTTTGGTAGAATCCTCAATTTCAAGATAATAAAATTTTCAAATATTTCAATCATTTCGAGAAGCAACCCATTTCATTCGCTTTTTAAGTACTTGCTTTTTACTGCTTGTTGCAGCTTTCTAGAGTGAAAAAATTTCACTAATTTTTCGACCGTTTCAAATAACTAAATCAACAACAAACATTATTTGGCTGAATGATGTCGCCCGGTTGACGTTCGTCAAGCTATCAACCAGTACAGTATAAACTGTGGGTGCGTCAATCCCGTAGGCTGCCGACGAAATGGTAGCAGTCCAAGGAAGAAAATTTAGCTCAACTTGCGTTTAATCAACAACATCGCTTATTGCAAGAGACCAAGCTAGCAAACGGTGCATCGGTTGTAGATGGTTGCATAAAATCGGTGCCGCTTGTGGAAAGGAGGATCTTGATTTGTCTGCAGATCGGCTACTGTACAGGTACTTGTACAGCAAACGGGAACTGCGAGTCACCTCTGAACAAGAACAACCGCGTCCCTTTCAGAGGAAACCCAACACACAGCCAACAGAGAACATGGTTCGCGATGAAAACGAAGAAAAACTGTGAGACTGCCGAAGACGACATCGAAGACGGTGGGCAGTGAATGGAGACAGAAGACACACAAAGCTGAAGGCGTCTCCGAGTTGGAAAAAGTTTGAGCTATATAGCAAACTGTAAACTGGTTACATTATTGGTAAAAATCGCAGTAATCGTAGTTCCGGTTCGAGCTTCGAAAGCTGTGTAAACGATTAGCAATTAGCGAAGTAATCGAGGGAAATAATCCAAATATAACGTAGTTTTGGGTACGAAGAACCCCCAGGACATGTAAGGTAAGATTGTACGTATCTTTATCAGACGACACGCAAAAAAAGCGCTAGTGAACAAGCACAAAGATACGAATCTGTGGAACGACAAGTCTACCGAAGTTCAATGCTTTTTTTCCTTGTTTTACGTTCTAGGTGTGTTTCTTGGAGGATTGTAAACCAGATACTGCAGTGAATGTGTACAGAGTAAAACTTTAAAGTAAAAGACTTACAGAGAACATTGCAACGTATAGAGAAGATCATTCAGCATCCGTCTGCACGAAAGCATTTTCCA
>KZ063473.1:25519-54070 GCA_002091835.1 Anopheles maculatus | reverse complement strand
CCTGTATTGATGGTACATTAAGATAGAAAAAACAGAGCACAAACTGTAAAACAAATTCATTTTTCACCCCGTCGATAATATTGCGCGTGAACTATTTTACCTGAATCATTCGGTAGATGACGAGCAGCGAATCGACCGGAGTTTTGCATGCGTCCTGCTGCCCGAAGGTACTGCCGAGCGGATTAATTCCCATCGCGCCCTGCGAACGCTTGCCCCAGGCCGGCGTGAAGGTCAGCTGGAATAGGCATTCCATTAGACTCATCTTTGATGGTGCAGCGCGTATCTAAGGGGGATCCGAGTCGCGCGGTAAACATCTATTTGTTCTTACCTGTGCTTCGCAGATGAACATCAAAGAGGCGCAAATCAGAAGAACGCCGAACAGTTTCACGGTATCCATATCGTTGCGAGATCTCGGCGGTAGATTAATTAGAATTTTGTTATTTGCTTTTTAATGTTTGCTTGCCCGCTACGACTGGACTGTCGGTGTACCGGTGGTGACGGTTGGATTGGATCGGTTTGACGGTTGTGCTGTGTCTGTATCACAGTAGTGTTGCCCGATTGAATGATGAAGCGTGTCTGGATTCTGCCGGCTCGCTCGGTGTGGTTTTTTATACCAAAACCACCAGCGTCCTTTCGAGTATGTTGTACGGTTTCCGAAGCCGATGCAATGCTTATGTTCGTTCGCAGCTCGTACAAGGATGTTGACAGTGGAAGAAAAAAAATCGCTCCTGACGTCGAGCGGAAGTAATTACAGATCGGTTTAGTTTCCAGTTGCACGATGTCCCAACTTACTTCTTCGCGTTTCCTATGTATGTAGTGCAGCTGGTAGATTGTATGATGTTTAATGTGTCTTATTATTATGTTTTTTTTTTTATTAAAGCTTACATCAAACACATTTCACGGTTTTGTTGCACCTCGCTATGAATCATACAGTGCAACATCGAAGCTGGTGCTTTAGATCTTGTAAATCAATACGTAACCGGTATGATTTGTTTAATTTACACAAACATGGTTTAGACAAAATGGTAATTAATGGTATTTATACAACGCATAATAGTGGCTGGAGATTCAATATGGATTAAATTGCAAGATTTGTTTATTTTTTTATTTTTTTTATTTAATTTGTAGTATGACGGCCGTAGGCCGTATTGTCGTTTGCAAGATTTGTGATTCGTATAAAATTTGATTAATTCTGCCGTATCGGCAAAAAGCAAACGAATAGAATCGTTAGAATAGGTTGTTACTGTACGTCTTGTGATAAATTAGAATAGGAACAGTCAGGCTAGACTTCGTAATTGTAATGATAAAACAATACGTATCTTTGGGAACATTCGAATTGCGTGTTAAACAGTGTGCTAATCTTAAGTAAAAATAAATATATAATGAATGATGTTGTGTTAGTTAGCAATTCAGGAATGAATATTCATTGAATATTAAGCTAAATATAAATATTTAATCTCATTATATGTGATCTACGTCACATGTTACCTATAAAAATTTGTTGAGTTATGAAAGAATGTTACGAGGCTTTGGTAATAGGTCAAAAATATTGACAATTGTTGCAATAATAGCTTAAAAAAGTTTGAAATCATGGATAACAAAGTTACTGAATACGAAAAAAAAGACTAAACATGTTTTTGTGATATCTATTTTTCAATACGAACGCATACGGAATTTCTATAAATGTACGCTGTTTTACTATAAATATACGCTGTAAGTAAAGAATTGTACAATTACGAAATTTTGAATGCTGTTAAATGGTTCCTTCTTTTTCTTTGAGTTTAATGGATATGGAAATAAATTGAGAAATAATACACTTCTTCTCTATATTCTTATTTGATACTATTTTTCTCCTTAAAATGTAAGTATCTTTGTTATAATGAATTGCTGCTTAGCGGTATTTTATTTTGCCGTTCAGTTGCTCCAAGTCACATAAGAGTTTGGGTTGCTATGGTCGATTATTTTTATCAGTTTTCGTTAAGATCGAACAAAGATAGAATATTCTTATTTTTTGATACAGGATGCAGTAGGAAAATATTATATATCCCATTGATAATCGATCATATTAAGACAATATTATCAACATTAATGGATGTATTTTTGTTTGTAAAGTTCTTTTAAACAAATTTGTGCTCCTCATGTGCATTAAAGACTCATGTGTATTCTCAAAACTACGCTGGACGCTATTTGTGCCTTTGTATTTGTACGGTTTTTAGAGATTGCGAAGCGATATCCATTGGAACTCTAATTACTCACGTTCTATGCTCAGGATCTTTTAACACGCTTCATCAACAGTTTCGTGTATTGTAGGGATAATTTTTCCATCCTTATCACCTACAGATAGTCGAAAATTTTTGTGCTTTCGGAAAACCAGTGCCAGACGATCTTTGGCATACCACATTCTAATTTAGCTCACTAACTCAAATGCCGATTATCAACTACCCAGGTAAGTTTAGCTTTTTTATACTTTAACAACATTCGATAGGGAAACCTGATAGGTACAGACTTGTAATTTATAAAATATCCAAAGCAATGCATGTTTAACCAATTCGTTAAGAAAGAGATTTCAAAAAATCTTATCTAATTTTATCAAGTTTCTTTTTCGATTGATTACAAAACATCTACAACAACCGCGCCTACTCGAGTAAGCAATGCATGGTAGGTTGCATTCTTCCTGATTGTAAATCTTCTGTCCAGGCCGTTGTATTGGTTTGAAATTTTGCACTGAACTTGAGTCTAGTTTTTTGTCTAATTAATAGCATTCATTCATTTTTCATTCATCCTTCCTCTCTGGCACTACAACCTCTGTAGGTCTTGGCCTGCTAGCAATTGCTAGCTTTCTGTGACTTAGTTATACCCGTAGCTGGATAGTCAGTCCTGCGTACGGGGAGGCGGTCCGCCGGGATTCGAACCCCGGTCCTGCCGTGTGAAGACCGGCGCCGCTATCGTATACACCACCGGGCCGCCCCGGATTTTTCATTCATAGTGTTTATTAATCTTGAAGTATAATGTATGTTACAATAATTGATTTTAAATCGGTGCCGGATTTTTCCTTAACTCGATAGTTTTGAATAGTGTTTGCATTGACAATATAAATATAGTTGATATATTGTTGGTTGGAACAATTACGCTGGGGAAAAATTCTAAAAAAACCCCTCATTTAAAGATTATTGATAATATGTAAAAAAAAAACAAACGCACAGTAACAACTTAAGCTATCTAAAGTACTAACATTATCCTAAATTTAAACAGAACAATAAATAGAGAAAAAAAAAACTTAACCCTTACCATTAATTGTAGCTTTTATACAAGGTTTTGTAGGATTCTATCTGCGCTGTTTGTGCATTTTGATCTATATTTCGTTTTTGTTGCTTGAATGTATTCTAATACCCTGTCGATTTGTGCCTTTCTATGGATTATTCTCGTACTATACCAAGGAGGAAGATTCATTATTCTTTTTAAAAATTTGTTTTGAAACAACTGCATCTTTTGGATGTGCGATGCAGCACTATCGCACCAGATTGGTGAAGCATATAGGAGTAATGGTCTTATTAATGTTTTGTACATGAGCATCTTGTTACGCAAGTTCAGTTTTGAATTCCTATTTAGAAATGGATATAATATTCTTAAAGCGTTGGTGCCACTAATTATTTTTGATTCTATGTGTTTTTGGTAAGTAAGTTTTTTGTCCAGTGTTACTCCTAAATACTTGATTGAATTTTTCCATTGGATATCAATATTATTAATGTGCAGGGTCCGATTTGGCAGTTTCCTTGCACTGCGACAATTTGTGAAAAAGATTGCTTCTGATTTTCCATCATTAATCTTTAGTTTCCATTGATGACAGTATTTTACATATTTTCCTATTCCTTTGTTAAGATTTTTCAATACTGTATCTGGGTTAGAGTTCGACGAGCTGATAGCAAAATCATCAGCAAAAGCGTATCTTTTTACTCCTTTCATTTTAGGTATATCACAAGTAAAAATATTAAATAATATTGGAGAGAGTACACTCCCTTGTGGTAGGCCAGCAAGGGGTTTGAAAGATTCTGAACTACAGGATGTTAGGTGGACTGAACCAGATCTATTTAGTAGGAATGATCTTATTAGAAGGATGAGTTTGGGGGGAAAGTTATGACTGATCATTTTATATAACAACCCGTCGTGCCAAACTGTATCGAATGCCTTTTCTAGATCTAATGTGACCAGCCCGGTAGACTTTTTTATGTGGCGTTGCTTTTTTATAGTGTTCGTGAGTCGATTCAGTTGGTGGGTGGTGGCGAGATTATTTTGGAACCCGAATTGGAAGCTCGGGATGATGTTGTGGTCTTTAGAGTGTGCTTTAAGACGGTTGGCTATGATTTTCTCGAAGATTTTTCCCAAGCAGCTTAAAATACTTATCGGTCTGTAGTTACTTGGATTCTTTGGGTCTTTTTTGGGTTTAGCAATGGGTATAATTTTTGCTATTTTCCAAGAGTCGGGGTAGTAGTTCAGTTTTAAGCAACTGTTAAATATGAAGGTTAGAAGGATGATAGCTTTTCTTGGTAAACGTTTAAGTGCGTTATTATTAATAAGATCAATTCCGATTGCCTTTTTTGATTTTAATGTTTTTAGAATTTTATAAATCTCTTTAGGTTTAACCAGTTCGGGTGTGAAATTACAGTCCATTGGCAGGTGATAGTTAAGGAATTGAGATAGAGTAGGGTTTACAGCACTTTCTAATGGGCTTATGTTGTTGAAGGTTGTTTCATTAGCGTTTGCAAAGTGAGTTTTTAAGGCTTCGCATTTTTCTTTTGGAGTATATAGTTTCTTACCATTGGATGTTAGATGAGGAATGGCAAGAGAACAGCCTTTAATGATTCTAATCGTTTTCCAAAGGGCATTGTTATTTTGGTTTTGAGAAGAATTAATATTTTCTAACTTGCGAGACCACGAGTGGTTTCGCAACTCGCCTATTTCGTTCTTAATTTCGCTTGCTAGTTTGTTGTAAAGATTTTTGAGACGTAAGTTATTTCTATTCCTCTGCCACCTGCGTCTCACAATGTTCCGTATTTTAATTTTAGCAATAATGTGATCGGGGAGTGTTAAACTGAAATGGAATGGTTGGATTAAGGGAACTGCTGTTCTTTGGGATAAAACAATTAGTTTTGTTAGATAAGTTACCATAGATTCTATCTGGGATGTATTATTAATGGATTGGAGATTTAGGGAAGTGAGATTAATTCGGTTGTTGATGGTTTCTTTAAATAAAGCCCAGTTAGCTTGTGCATAATTTGGTACAAGATAAGGGGTTTTGCTAATGATTTTGCTATCTGTTGTCTCAAAGTAAATTGGGAAGTGATCTGATGAAAATATTTTTAACGTGGATAGTGGTGTTATAGGTACTTGTCCTTTTTCTAGGATCAAATCTATCGTGGATGGTGAACGTCTGTGCTCACTAGGAATGTATGTGGGCTCATCAGGTGAATGAAGAGAAAAGGTTCCTCTTTGAATAATATCAAAAAGGACTTTACCCATACTATTTCCCCTAACACAATCCCACAGTCGATGTTTTGCGTTAAAATCACCGCAAACGAGTGATTTACCTTTGAGTCTACCGAGTTTAATAACATCATGCTGGAAGGAAGCATGGTCAGTATTGGAGCCGGGGTTATAGATTGATATTATATTTAGTGGCCCAGTTATTAATTTGATCGTTACTCCTATAGCTTCTATGACTTTGAGATCAAGGGCTTCCAAAGCTGTATGTGGCACTTTTTTTGCAACAATGACGGCTACTCCTCCTTTTTCGCCAGTTGTTCTATCTAATCTATGCACCGTAAACTTGGAATGTGAGAAGCGAACTGTAGGTTTTAGAAACGTTTCGCTAATTGTCGCTATATCTATCTTTCTCTCAATTAAGGTGTGAAAAAATTCGTCTTTCTTTGCGAGAATGCCGTTTGCATTCCATGATAGAATATTGAGGGTTTTAGGAGATTCAGACACGAGGAAAACAATATTTTGCCGTTACCTGTACAATAACTGTTATCAAATCTTTTTTTGAGCGATCCGAGCTCATGCGTGCAAACACATCTTCGATGATATCGCTAATCTCGTCCGCTGCAAACGTATCAGCTTCAGGCGGTTGAACTCTTTTGTGCTCGTTGAACAAGCTGGAGTAGGTTGGCGTTCTACGGTGCGTAGTGGTGACCGAGGGTTCGGGAGCATTTTGCATTTGTAGTGGTGGGAACATCTCCTCCCGTAGAGTGAACGGTATTGGTTGCTTTTTGGTGCGTGTATGTGCGGGTGGACGAAATTTGCAACCGTGGTAGTTGGCCGTGTGGTGTTCATTACAGTTGACGCAACGGAGCTTGTTTGTGGCTATTTTGCCATCTGGATTGAGTGTGGCTTGTGATAGAGGACAGGCTTTGGACGTATGAGTGCCAGCACATTTGATACAAGCAGGTGGAAGAAAGCAATTTGCACTACCATGACCAAACTTTTGGCAGTTTGAGCACTGCATCGGGCCACTTTTGCTGTTGAAGTGTTCAAAATAAACCTTGTGGTGGTTTATTGCACGTATGTTTTTTAGTTCGGCCAGCGTAATCGAACCTTTTTTGTAATGTAGCAAGTACATGGCTTGGTCGTTGTGTCTTTTGTTTTTTATGGTCAAGCTCTTTACTGCTACCGGTTTTGCATTGTACTCTTCGAGAGCAGATTGGATATCATTAGTGTCCATGGTTGGTAGCCCAAATAAGACAATTTTTGTAGTCTTGTCATCGGCTAGTTGGTGAGTGTAGAATGACACCTTTTGCTCTTCGAATAGTTTTTTCACCGTACGATAATCATCCACGGTGCATAGGGTGACCAAAATTCCCTTTTTTGTATGATTTGTTGTGTAGTTCACCACGTGGGCAGCTACGATGCGTCGATGCACGTCACTAACTGTTGTACCAGTTACTATTATTGGTGGGATGCGAGGGTTCTTGGACTTCTCAGGTGGAATTGAGTTTCGGCGATCACGTTTGGTAGAAGTATCCGTAATATCCATGTTTGGATCGTTGTCGCCCAACAGTTGAAATTTATTCTGAGTGTGAACTCCATGTATAGCCGACTCTTTCAGCCGTTTGGATTCGGTTTGGACGGTGATGGTCTTTGCCCTCTTGGGCGCTTTGATTTTGTTCTGGCCCATAGCTCGAAGTCGAGCGATCGGGTTCAATGGCTTAGATCGTATCGTTTGTTTTTTTCTTTGTCACTTGTATCACTCAGCACGAAACACGTCCGATCTCGACGGAGGCTTGATGGAGACTGTCTAATTAATAGCATTTACCACACTTACTCTACTTACTTATCAGATGCAACAACCGCTTCTTCGTCTGCTGCAAGAATCCATTTTCGGTCTAGCACCGTCTGCTAAATCAATATTCCGGCCTTCTTGACGAACGCATCAGCGCGTCATCACTTCACTTCAGTTAGAGTCTACTACGCGTCTAGGATAAATCTTCTTCTTCTTTCTTGGCCTAACGACCTCTTGGTCATGCCTGCCATTTCTGGCTTACTAGACTTATTGTTACCGCATAGTTGGATAGTCAGTCCTCACTATGGGGGAACGGCCCAGATGAGACTTGAACCCCGGTCCTGCCGTGTGAAGACCGGCGCCGCTGTCGCATCTACCACCGGGCCGCCCAAGCAATCATTTCATTGTTGTATTCACAATAATAGACGATTCTTCCTTATCTCTTCGATATATTTGAAGGTCTAAAGACATACATACTAAAAAAACTACCTAGGATAAATATATATAGTAAAAAATAGAAGAATAAGAAAAAATCTAGAATAAATATAAGAATACATTTCTTAACAAATGCGGCAACTTCTCCACTCAAAACACCTATCTATTGGTTGCATCTAGATGCAACTGTAAACCGGTAAGCCTTTACAACATCACCATCCCGATCATCCAGATCAATGCCGAAACGCGGAAGCTCCGGACTCGTTCTGCTTCTTCAGCGAGCGAGCAGACTACTAAACGTTCCTTCTTCTTTAACATGAAACACGACATATAATTATATGCTAGAATCTAATTGGGGCTCTTACGATCCTCATGTGTTGGTCATGTTTAAAATCGATCAGGGATTTGGATTCGTGTTTCAATGCAAACAGGGATCCCGAAATATTACCTCCCGCAAAATATCCCTATTCTAATGTGATATCGAAAAAATCCTTTTTGGCGATGTTATTGCAGCACTCCGCTTTTCGAACATGAAATTCAAAAATATCATCGAACCAAACGCATGCGCATAACGAACTCATGAATCTCCTCCAAATTCGTGGTTCACTGCATGAGGGGACTTACCAATACAGTTGTAATGTATGCACCACCACTACCATACGATTGTTCACCCGAACTGGTCAGTGAATCCGGACCAAGGATTCGGAACGAAATTTCTTCTCTTCGTACATCTTCGTGTATTCGGTGTGGTCATTTTCTTCCCACGCCGATCAGTGTTCATTCCTATTCCTGGCACCCGGTCAGCTGATAGTGAAATGGATGGAAAACAACAGATGCCGATCCTTCTCTTTTACCAACCGTCCCCTCGCAGCCACTTAACATTCCTTCTCCCACTCTGTCGGATATAGAACTTACAGGAGACCACGCTGACACGGATATGGGGATGTTTTCGCCAAAGAAAAGCGCGTTAACCCAACCTCCAACCGGGCGGTGGAAAAGTGAAACCCGTGGCTTTGCATATCGGTGCGCGGGGCCGGTAAACAGGGTTCGGTATGCAAAGCAACAATTGCCTGCTTGGGTGCGCTTTACCAACATTGACTGTCAGTAAGAATGCCGGCGAATATCGCTCTTTCGCGCACTCTCACTTTCCCTCTGTGGATGCCCCTAGATCCGACGTGTGATGCACACGACCAGCGCGGATACGGATAGCAAGCTAAACTAAATGCCGACCGAGGGCACAAACAAGGAAATGGAACTGAAATGGATACTTTGGTTGCTTTGTTGCTTCATCCGCCGTGCTCGTCGCCCTTTTCTGCCAATGTGTTCCATGCTTACAATCAAACTTTATGCTGACGCCCTTACCATCCGCCGGCATTTGCCTGGCACGAGGATGCCACGCGCCTGTTGAACCACCGTGGCGACGCTGGTTTGGTCTATGAATTTTTCATGCGCAACATCCCCAATCGGCAGCTGTCTGATTTCGTTATAAAGTCGCATATTAACGTCAGCTCCAGCCACACGTGTTGGGCCCGGTTTGTTGTTCGATGAGTTGGTAGAAGGCGCAGCAAACCGGGCGAATGTTTCATCACGATCGTGGCGATGTGGTGTTTGTTGCTTGAAGTTTTCGTTTCGCTTGTGCGTTGCAACAGAATCCTGTTCCGACGATAATCAGCTTTGCGCTTTTCTTTTAAAAACAAGCTGAGTTTTTTTGTTTGTGCTGATGTGCAGCCGTTCTATTTCTGTTGGCCCAAGACTCATCCTTCTTTTGTGGACAATAGGTTTCTTTCTTCCACACGAGCCTCTTCCAAGCACAGGATGCAATCTCACATGTGTATCGGTTTTACGTTAAACATCATTACAATTGCATCTGACCGCTTTTTGTGTGGTAAGGGATTAATTAACGATGGAAGCTTTACTGCTTACTCTTCCCGGGTCCGTAGGGATTAGGTAATACAATAGGTACACGATGTGAGCTTTAAGAGCGTCATTGCCCCGAGGATGACTTTAAAGCGCATATGTATGTATGAATGCTGCGATCTTTTAGAGTGTCTGACACGGTGGCAATCTTCAATAGGTCTGTGTTTCAAATTCATCTATCGTTCCATACAGCTGTCCCCTTTCCCCACTCATCTTCGGTTCCTTTCCCCCACCCCGTCACCCCGGATCAAAAGTGTCTGGCCCGGGCTTTAGTCAATTCTAACCGATCGTTTTCGGTCGTAAAATTGATGCTAATGGGATGATGATGTACTTCAAATTGCCTCATAAATATCCCGCCTTTCCGTTGCCACTCTCTCGAGCCTTATTCAAACGGTTTTTGAACAGGTTGCATAATACTTTAGCTTCCTTAATGCCACTCTATCCCCTTTTCTCCAACCCAATCAGAAGCCGCGCCGAATCCAATCATGCTTCATTCGTGCAACAACACGTTGCGGTTTTTTGGCAGTACATCCTTTGCGGCGCCACAAACGACGTCTTAATGAAGAGCTTGAACAAACGCAACTTTTCGAGTGGAATATTAATGCACGGCTTAGATGAGAGCTAATGTATTTGTTACGGCGGTGAAATACCGTTCCGGACACCCAAAATCCCAACTAATTAATCGGTTTGTGCAGCTTGGCTTCAAATTCCAATTTATCACTAGCCACTTGTTTTGTGTCGTACAAGTGAATGTGGTGGCTGCTTTGTGGAGGCAAGGCGCGAAGAATTCCAACTGTCCAGCGTTTGGGCAAAAGGACTAGCCAGGTGTCCTTGTTATTTATTACCTTGAAATGTGTTACGATGCGTGCGAATCACGCATAATTTGAATGGTTTACGGCTCAATGAGGTGGAAATGGAATGTGATATGTTTAATTGATGGGTGAAGGTAATTTCTCTGAACGACACTTGAGAAAGAGAAATTAACAGAGCAAAAAAAACCCCAAAACCGCTACTGAATATGCCATATGTTTTTTTTTTTGCTCCCCCGAACATGATCAATTTGCATATTTTATCGGGAACGGGATTCTTCGTATTGAAATCTCAAAATGGAGACGCCTGGTAGTTTGTATGAAAACCGAAGGAAACGTGCAGTAAAAAGAAACAACTTTTACTGGAATTTTCCACACCTGTGGCGAGTATAATTTGGCAAAATTTGTGCCATCTTACATTATCGCCGCTTCTTTGAAAAGTCGCGGTAAACATTTCCAAAGCACGAAACTTGTTTCGTTTCTGCGAAGTGGTGCTTGACAGTGGAAGTTCATCCGTTATTGGAATTTTAAAGCATGTCGTCGAAAGGATTCCCTGCCCCAGCGCATCCCCTTTTGGATCCTTTCCTTTTTTTATCGGTTGTTTGAATTTCGGTTTGATCGGTGAGTTGTGTTTTTGCGTCCCCCTTTTTTTGCTACAGTGTGTTAATAATTTTTGGCATAGATTGGTCATCATTTTATGATTTTTTTGCTCCACCCAGCTAGACAGCAACAAAAAAATCCGCTCGCTCGCGGAATATGAAATCATTCTCGTGAAAATCATTTGAAGTATCCCCTAGCGGCGGCTACTCGGTTCGCTGAAAGGGTCATAATGCAATGCAATCCAAAGCAAATTGTATGGAAAATTACTACATAGAAATGGGCGGAAAAAAATAATGCCGGGAGAGATAACAGCGACGGCGAACGCTGCCTGAGCGTCAGAGGTCCACCGATACTTTCGGTTGTTCGTTCGTTGCTTCGGCGTTGGTGTGGTTCGTTCCATCGCAAAGCATCGACCTGTGCCGAAGAACGCTAATAAAAACCCATTAATAAAATGTTAAGTTACCGTACGGACGAACAGAAATCAATATTCGATCCCAATACGGCCCTTCGGCGGGTTTGAGGTTGTTTGTATCTTAATCTTTTGCTTCTTTTTATTACCGGCGCCTTTTGTATGCGACCCTTAACGGAGCAACGGTCAAATCCTCAGCTTAGCGCATGGAGCATGGAAATAAAAACAACGGAAAAAGGGTACCAAGAGCAACAGAGGATGCTTTGAAGAAAAACAAAACAAAACATCAGAACGACAAAAGGACAAAGCAATGCTGTATGCAGTTTAGTGATTTTGTATGCTTTGAATTACACTCGAGCCTCGATCTATTGGTGCGGAAATCGGATAAAAGTAAGGGTATCATATTGTGTGTAATCAATAAATGATTTCATG
Organism: Anopheles maculatus; assembly: GCA_002091835.1. Classification (NCBI taxonomy): domain Eukaryota; kingdom Metazoa; phylum Arthropoda; class Insecta; order Diptera; family Culicidae; genus Anopheles; species Anopheles maculatus. Next base: position 42,192 of record KZ063473.1, on the reverse strand, counting down.
CAATACGCGAAGTTCCTTGAACACATTAGTTCACTCTAGATGAAGTGCTACTGTTTAAATATGCAGAAAAACTAAACACTAATGTCAGAATAAATTTCTCTAGAAGAGCATTGTCGAGAATTTGACCACAGGATATGCTTATTAAACGATTATGTGTATAAAATATCATCCGGATCTTCCTCTCGCATGCAGGAACGTTCAGAGTTAGATCTACACTTAAGGTAAGGGGGTGTGCGACGGGAAGTACTCTTGATGACCTCCAACAACATTCCTCACGCGACAAGAACAATAAAGCTCAAGGAATCATAGGCATCACAGTCTTTTAGTAATTTTAGTAATTTGACTTCGAAGAGTCTTGGTAGATGAAGTTTGAACTAAGATGACCCTTTGGTAGATGCGTCTTTTGTGAGTACGAAAACTCTTTGCATTCGTGGTCGCTTGAACGTCGATGTATTTTGATAGCTTAGACTTTTTCGTCTTTTTTCAATGAGGTTCAATGAGAAAACAAGGATTTTTAGACGAATTTTTTAAGAAGATAGAGATTGACATGACAGTAGCCTCCGACACTGTGTGGACTTGTATGAAGACGCGGTCTCTAAGAAAAAAAAATCCTTGAGAAGACGAGTTCTCTTACACGAGACCTCTTGAACAGCTAGGTCGCTTAGAAAAGGCTGCCTCCAGAAGAACAAGGTCAGTCATAAACGCCGTTTGACTGATCATGTCCAAATCTTGACTTGATTTAAACGTAGCGATAATGTGACAGAGAAAGAGAGAGAGAGAAAGAGAGAAAGCGTATAAGTTTTGTAAAATTGTTAACTTTCCACGCATCTGTTGTAGCGCCTGATAAGCATACAGGTAAGCAACATAAGGGTAACATAAGGGCTTAGAATTATTAGAAGATATATTAGATTTTTATGTCCTAAGTAAATTTAAACCTGAGGAATGTAAGTTTGGTATAAGGGAAAGTCTAAACATTTTAGGAGTTCTAGGGTTCCCTTAACCCGTATAACGGTTGTTGACCCTGGTAAAAGCAATCCGATCATTATTACAACGATGTCAACGACAAGCTGATTTTTGGTCATGATTTCTGTCCCGGTTGATCCACCGTGCGTATACAGTTAGTCCGGTTGTAAAGGAAAACACAATCCGACCGGAAAACTGTTGTGATTTTTCGTGCATGGTATCGTCATCCGTCCATCCCCCCAGGCTCCTCCATCCTTTGTACCCGTTCACTCCAATCACTGACCGAGAAATAGAAAGAGAGACAGAGATTTGATAAAACCTTTCCCACATGTTGTTTGCCGGATGAAGATTGAAATAATCGATTTAATTCTTGAAGCACCGATCCTACTAGCTCCAGCAAGCGTGCCGACGGATTCACGCGAATTTAGCGACCGTCCAAAGTCAGCCCAGTATCCCGTGTGACCCTCTTGTGTACGTTGAGGATGATGATGATGACGATTTTGTGGCTCACGGTTGAAAATTGCAATCCACAAACATCCCTGCCCGCTCGCTCGTTTCCCTGTCGCCCTTGAGGGACTAGAGAAAATTGATATTTATGTTTCGATATCCACGGTGGATCCTGGTTTTCATCTTTCCGTACCTGGGAGGAGATGTCCGCGTTTGAGTTTTTGGTGTTGAGTTTGGTTCGATTGAAATTTTCGCCACACACGCACACCGGGATTTAGGTGATGATGATGATGATGATATGTGTACGTGCGAGTATTCCGGACGGATGAGATCGATGAATTGGTCGCTGTACCGTGAATTCATTTCATGGTGGCCATCATCGAACCACCACGACTCGCCTCGTGAAACGAAATATTAACGATTGTGTACGCTGCCGCTTAGACATGCCGGGTGGAAAATGGACCTATCCGGCAGTTCCCTTGGCGACCCGGTTTAGGAAAACACGCCTATCTGTGCCCTTTGGTTTTCTTTTTGCGATCATGCTTTTGACGTTGCCATGCTGGTTTCGAGGTGTTTGAGTGTGTACGTCGGTGATCGATTTGATCAATAAATGAGGCCAAACTTTTCCTGGCACGCACACACACACACGCACGTGGAATAGCAAAGCTAGGCAGTATTGTGGGGGGCAGTATGGTGGATTGGTTTGCTTTGATGTTTCGTGATGCGTGATGCGGTGATGATCCCTCTTCACCATTATTGACACTCTTCATAGCTGGTTGAGATCGGGTTCCAGTGGGGATGGGAATGAACATTTCCATAGCACCGTAACGGGAGGATTTTTTTTTGTATGAGATTTTTTTATTCAACAAAAAATATGGTTTATGTTGAAGATGTAAATAAAAAAAAACGATGCTATGCTTATCTGTACCTGGCGGTTTGATAATCTCATCTCTTTATGTTTCCAATAAATGGTGAATCGTTCTCGCTTTACATCGCATCAAGTGGTCGTATTAGGGACTGGAAAGTATATTTAATTGAATAGAATCAATTTGCGATACAAAAAGCAACGCTTTCTTTTTACCGTGTTTACAGCTTTTGATGTATTACGCTATTTTGATTATTAACTGTATTTGTTTTTGTTATTACATATGTTTTCCATCCCATCACTCCATCTAGGTTGTCCTTGATACAAGATTTCTTTTTTTTTAATACGAATATCATAAAAAATACATTTTAATTTAATAATCCGCCCGTCAAGCATACTTAACGAAAGCATCATACCTAAAAATAAGTTACAAATATTTCTTATTTGCTATTTCATTATTCCTTTCTAATAATTTCTTTATCCCCAATAGTGTTGATAGTCATTGTAAATAATGCTTAGGCGTATCACGATAGTCAAATAGTCCTTACAGAATTTTTGAAGGGGAAAGTTTGAATACATAACCTTCATAAGCAACGAAATTTGACATTGCACTGAAGATCTTCGATAGGTTCGATTCCATTTCATACAAGCAACGAGTTCGCTGTGCTCCTTTAAGTCTCGTGCCTCGGGTATTCTCTACATATACTCAACTAGTTCGCTTGAAGATTTTTCAGCATATTCCAGGACTCCTATCTGTAGAGGACATATCAATGTACGATATATCACGGATTTTTGCTTATTGTTGTAGTTTTTAAGATTGCAAGCATTTGCGAAATAATAGGTGAGCTAGTTATGTCATGACAACGGCATTGTACGACCTAGCCTGTGAACCATGCCATAAAGGCTATTGGGATATTGGGTTTGCAGTCGATGACGCTAGGTCGTGAACGGTTTCGAGGACTTCAGGAACAGGTCTAGAATTTCTTCTTAGCGGTTGTAGCACCTGAGAAATAGGTAAGTACCTCATTGTAATTGGCACGATTATCCTGACTAACGGGACGGGGACGGGGACGGCCCGGTGGTAGATGCAACAGAGGCGCCGGTCTTCACACGGCAGGACCGAGGTTCAAGTCTCATCTGGGCCGTTTCTCCATAGTGAGGATTGACTATCCAACTATGCGGTAACAAATAAGTCTAGTAAGCCAAAAATGGCAGGCATGACCTAAGAGGTCGTTAGGCCAAGAAAGAAGAAGATCCTGACCAACACACCTCCGGAATTCGCTCTTTAGGTTATTAATCAATGTTCATGAAACTCCTTTATCTTATCGAGATCTCTATTAATATTGTACTCTGCTTCTCACAACAATGTGAATATTTGTGAATCAAAACGAAACTATAATTATAGGATTATTTTCACTTATAACATGTAATACATTGTAAAAACTGGAATGTTACTAAATAGAAGATCAGTAAAAGTATTTTAAATAATTCACAGCACACTACTCCAGTTATTCGTACATAGAGTTTAAGTTCTCATAATATACTAATACGAATCGAATTTTATTCTTTGCCTTGCTGTCTAACCGTATTGCCATGTCCAAATAATTTAAAACGATTTAATAATGTATCCAGTACCATCGTCAGACAAAAATCATATCTGTTCAACAGCAGCAGAATAATTAATTTCAGAAACGAACAGATTTCGGTTTTAATCCACTTATTTGCACAACCCCATACCAAAACCCCCGGTTTTATGACCGTATACCCTCCAAGCCAAACTGCAGAGGGTGTACAGGTACGGGAACCGGAAATTTAATGAGCAATCAGCTGGTAATGCGGATCATTAAGTGCTAATTCGAAAATGATTCAGTCCGGTAACCCGGTAAATACAAATTAACATCCACTGGTCCGTGAGGTTTTAGAAGCGAGACTCAGCACGGGGTGCTGGGCGTATTACCCACAGCTCTAAAACAAGTGTTAATTTGTGTTTTACATCTGTTAGTGATAAAGTGATGTGATTGGATCACACTCCATGCGAGTCAAATCCCTGACCGGTCCACTAGGGCCGGTCGTCGTACGAACCATTTTAGTGCTGTACATTTTGTTGTAATAATTATTTCCATAACGATGATGGTTAATGTTGCAACCCAACAACTGCTACTACCCAGCGACATGTCAATAACCTCGAAGGTGCAAAAGTTATCGACCGCAAATGTCTGTAAAACTTGTAAACCTTTCTCATCATCGGACGTTGTATACATTTCAGCCAGTCCCATACCCAACGGCAGCAGCAGGATCGTACGAAATGGCAAAACTTTAAGTGCTCACTGGTCTCCATAGCTGTCTCCGTGGACAAGCTTTGCCTTTGCCGGTGGAGGAATTTCCAAGAGTGTGTCCTCTCCGGTTCGTAGCGTTCGAAGCGCATCGCTGTGAAGGATGAAAAACACCACGTGCTAATGTTGTTCCCCGTAGGATCCTGGAAGCTGAAAAGACTGGTCGGTTGAAATAAAATCGATGATCTCACTCACACACCTCCCCGGCACAAGCGCTAATCTCGGCATCGCTTTAATCAACCCAAAACGAGGAAGGACACACTCGAACATCACCTTTACCATCGCATAGCGACCGGTGGACGAAGAAATTAAGGACGGTTGGTGCCACACGGGAGTTAAATAATTTAACGTGCTGCTGTTATTCAATTTGCACCACATTTTCCATTTTGTGTGGCCCACGTTGGGCCTAATGGGTGTGCACAGAGTACACATCTTAACAGCTTACTGCTTAAAGGTGACAGCAGAAATTTGTGCAAACAGGCAAACAAATGGTGACGAACAGAGGACCGCCAGGCTCCGGTGCTCATGTATGCGATCTGTCAATAACAGACACGAATCATCAGACTAGTGTTGTGCGTACTGGACAAGAGTGAGTAAATGATTTGAATCTTTGTAATGAAAGCAATTGACCAACTCTTCACAAAGAGTTTTTAAATCTCCTTTGAGATTCAAAACGAAGAGATTTTTAACATCTCTTTTGAGACTCATATTATGAGCGATTAGTTAAAAAGACTCACAAAACAGTGGTTGAATGAATCGAATCGTGATGGTGAAGGAATGCGAGTGAACTAATTCACATCTCTACATCAGACAAATGGTTACCGTGTTGTGTTTGATTTTCATTTTCATTTCATCTCCTCCCGGTGATGTTGAAAAGTGGCGACGGACTCCAAACATTTCCAAACAATTTCGGGGGAGGGATTTGTTGTTGATGATTTAAGAGAGTGGACAAAACTGGGGATGTTAAAAAAAACTCAATCGCCTCATTTAGTTTGCGAGGCTTGCTGGTGTATTTTTGTGCATCGTTTTCACGCTATGTTTATTCTACAGGCTCTTTAATGGAAGAATATATATTTAGGAGAAGGAATAGTTTCAAGGACAGTCTTACTGTCAAATATTAAACATTAGAAGCAAATGTATCAGGACATTCAAAGGTACAATAAGAAATCAACACACTTTCCATTCCAATATTATTCAAAGCAGTAAACAGTAAAAATGCTTGAAAGGCAAACCAAATCTAGATATATTATTACATTTTTTTTTGTTAACATGAATTATTTTATTTAATTTTTATTAACATTGTATTTTGGTCTTATCCCGGGTTTGCTCGGTTTGTAGTAATGGTGTGTATTGCGGAGTTCTATGAGCTGCTGTGTTTGTAGGGTTGTTGTTGGTGGATGTTGGACGTTCTGTGATTGGTTGGGAGTTTGACGCGACTATTGTTATATGGGCTATTGCTGTTGTTGACCGGTGCTATTGCTGTTTGATGGGTTTCATCGAGTTCCAGTCTTCGTGATACGAGACCTATGGACAAAAAAACAAACCATATAAACAAAAACAACCAAATGTGACGCACACCAAGTCTACCTCCATACGGTACGCAGTTTGTCTGGCGCCCCTGTGGTTGAGGAAGCTGCAAAGTTGCCACACTGTACATTTAACATTTATAAGACAACTACCGGGCGGTGGTGATGCGACAGCGGCGCCGGTCTTCACACGGCAGGACCGGGGTTCAAGTCTCATCTGGGCCGTTCCCCCATAGTGAGGATTGACTAACCAACTATGCGGTATCAATTAGTCTAGTAAGCCAGAAATGGCAGGCATGACCTTAAGAGGTAGTTAGGCCAAGAAAGAAGAAGAAGAAGACAACTACCACAAAACATAATACAGGAGAATATGGTGAGGCAGGATATGGGTTTAAAGGGTTAGCCCGTTGGTTCTGGCAAAGCGGTAAATTATCATCATAAACTTCAAATCTTTGCTCGCCAAGATGTCGCGTATCCGGGTATCCGGGTATCCGGGATTCTGCCGATTCTTCCGACGCTGTCCAACAAGGAAGGTCTTGCGGCCTCGAATTCCACGCAGGACCATAAGAGATGATACACATCGTGATATCCGATACCGCAGCCACATACCTTTGAAGTGGCCAGATTAATACGCTGTAGATGTGCGTTCAAAGCGAAATGATTCGACATGAGCCGAAACATCATTCGAATGAAAACGCGATCTACAGGGAGCCCACCGAACCAAGGCCGCAGGAATACCTGCGGAGTGATCGAGAACAACAGCCGCCCTAATACATTCGCTTCCCACATGCTCTGCCAGCGAGACAGGCAAAGTTGCTGTGGGGAACAAAGGTATGCATGGGATGAGATAGGTCGGTCGTAAAAAGCACCTTGCAGAACGCCTTGTTTGGCCAATAGATCTGCCTTCTCATTGCCGGGAATTCCACAGTGTGAAGGGACCCAGATGAGCGATATGCGAAATGCCTTGTTAAACATTGAGCCAAGAATCTTCAGGATTTTTGATACAAAATAGTCTTTGCTCTTAACCGCCTTTACTGACTTCAGAGCTTCTATAGCACTAAGGCTATCTGTAAAAATGAAAAACTGGTCAGGAGGACAGGCACTAATAATTAGAAGCGCGTAAAAAATTGCGGCAAGCTCGGCAGTGTATACACTGCATGATTGCCTCAATTTGAAATACGCTTCTGAAGTCTCATTGTAGACTCCGAAGCCTGTGCCTTCTTCAGAAGATGATCCGTCGGTGAAGTACTGGTTTGTTTTATTCAAGTGGCCATACTTGTTCATAAAAATACTGGGTATAGTCCTCCAGCGAAGATCTTTCGGGATGATCTTTATTTCCTCCGTCAACGAGGCATCTGTGAATAAAAGAGAACTGTAGGACTCAGTGAGGGCAGCACGATTAATTGCCTGTGAGGCGCTAGGATGCACTTGTAGGGAACCAAAATCATTATATACCGTAACAATTTTGATCTTTGAACCTGTCTCTATTAGCGCTTTAAAATTTTCTACAATCAAGGGATTTGATACAGAAGAACGAACTAAAAGGCGAAGCGACAGTTGTTCAAAACGAAGCTTGAGCGACAACGTAGCTTGAGCGGCATCACTCCGCACATCACTTCCAGGGACATGTTGTGTGTAACAGTAAGTCTAGTAAGCCAAAAATGGCAGGCATGACCTAAGAGTTCGTTAGGCCAAGAAAGAAGAAGAAACTTAAATCGATTCGTTAGTTATCGGAACCATAACCTAACAAAGACGTGATGACGAGGTTTTGTATTTTCTGTGAGTTCTAAGAACATTTTCTCGTGGACTGAAGCTTGTCGACTCTTTCTTATTTGGCACTACAACCTCGAAAGATCTTCTTTATTAATCTATAAATCTGTATGTACACGAATACGAAAAACAGATAGTAAGTACTGGATGCAAAGTTCTAAGAACTTTCAGACCGTTTCCAATTATTGCGCAGTACAAGCTCTCCGTCTGCCCGATACGTCGTGTGTATGTGTGCTTCTGTTTGTATACCTGTAGTTTCACAGAAAACAACGACTTTTTTATTGTTTTGTGTCTGCACTAAACGGTTGCGAACATTTTCTTAAACAAAATCCCTATCCTAATTCGATCCCTAGCGCTCTCGTCGTAGGCATGGCATGATAAAAGGGTAGATTTCATGGAAATAGCATGATTCCCATGCAACAAAAAAATGCAACAGGTTAGCATTAGAGGGTGGTATAATCCTTCCAAGAAATAAAGTAACAAGAGTTAAAGATTTCCAGAACGAGGGCATTGTACATTTCACAGTAATCCGGTTGCTAATGACTATGTCAGCTGTGGGTCACCTGTGTTACCAGTGGAAAGGGCTATTACGTTTCATTAAAGAAAAAAAAAAACCGGGGTTGAAAAACACACTGCTTAGCTCCTTTCATCTTTTGTGTTTAAAGTGGTTCCCTAGGATAACCAATTTGGCATGAAAAATGCATCCATTCATTTACTCACAATGGATGGTGCATTGCAGATTACACACCTTTCATGCAGGGATGCTGCTGGGTGCAGAAAAACGATTGATAGTGGGCAGTTAAAATTCGCTTTATCTCATTTGATGGATTTTAATCATTAAAGCAAACACTAGTCAGCGCGTCTGTCGTGAGATCCCGGGTTAGAGATAACATTATTTCTCACGAAAGTAACCTTCTAGCAAAATACAAGGTGGGATGCAGACCCTGTCCGTGCTCTATGCTGCTGTTGGTTGGCCGGTGTATCCACCCGTTCGGTTCGGGTAAATTAACTTGACGATAAGATAGAAAATGCAGAAAAAAGGCATGGATTTGCTCGAGTGATATAAGCACTGACGTAAGAAAAAACTGAAAGAGAAAACTGCTTTTGTTTCTACTGCCTGACCAATTTCTTTGACCATTTCCGTCTGCGTTTCGAGTGGCTAGGGGTGCGAAGGTGGACAGTACAAAGACTTGCAGGGTAGCTAACTTTTCCACTAAGTAGTTGCATTAAGAATGGAAATGAGCTACCAACTTCAAGTGACTGTCGGGTTGTCTTTTAGTTAGGTTCATGTCTTTCACTCTCGCAAAGATATGGTTTCTCGCTCCGGCCGCCGTCATCTAGTTGTCTCTTTTGACATGCAAATCTTGGATGAGCCTTTCGATTGCGCTCACTTGAAACGGAACGCACCAGGAAAAGAAAAGATGCACCACAAAACCCTGCACAGTCAGCGGAAGTGCAATGGCGCGTGGAAATGGGAGTCTGAAGTCTTGTGTGCGCTTTGCTTTGGCTCATTTAATTTTTTATCCACGCCGTGTACCTGAGGGCAATACACGCGCAATGGTGCAATGTTTTTCCTGTCATCCTCCAAGGCATCACAGATTGGATGGTAGTATCAAGAAATACTGTGATGCATCCAGTGCTTCTCGGCTATTTTCCGTTGCCCCATGGCCCCAAGGCGGGAGCATTAGACCGGATGATGAAGAAAACAGAACGGACCGACGACGACTGACTGGTCCGGTTGAGTCCGGTTGAGCACAATAAATAAATCGACGTCCGTTTCGTACTGCTAAAGGTGAGAGATTCTGCCGCCATGAAAAGCGAACGTGGCGAGTAAACAAACGAACGAACAATGACAAGCCAACGATCCTTTCGCGAGGAATGCTAAATGGTGTATGAAAAATGCTGAATGTGCACCGGAGAAAAGTTAGTACACTGGCAGGCAGAGAAGAGGTGCAACAAAAATCTCAAACCCTAGTTAGTCAATTGTTTTATGGCGAATGTCCTGGTGTTGCACGTTCTGTATAAACACACACACACAGAGTGCTGTAAATATGATGTAGTAGCAAAATCGTTCAACCGGATAAAGTCGCCTACGATCGGTGTTTGAACAAACAAACGTAGATCCAACGTGTCCCGGAGTAACCCGGAGACAGCCGGAAGCTGTCGTGTAACGACACCGTGTGCCCCATGGTAGTGGCTGGCTGATGGTTGTGGTAGGTAGGTAACGTTTAGCAGTTCGTTGAGCTGGAATTAAATTTAGCAACACAAATCATTGCAATGCAATTGTACAGCTTCACTTGGTCGGGTTTTGCGAATGTGTATGGCTTGCAACAGTAACGCATTTTGAGGTATGTTCAACTTTCCTTTAAAGGTTTATTGATGTGTTTTGATGTGCTAGACTTTAAGGCTTTATGTGCTAGACAAGTACCAGGATTTTTTTTTAAATTTTATTCATTTAGGACGGCCTGGCCGTATTGCTAAGTACTAAGATTTAGGTTTTGTAAATATATTAAACACTGGTATCGTAAACACATTAATTAAATCATTCAGGTAAAACATAAATGAATTATAAAGTCGAGGATTGTTTTAATTGGTTTTCGATATCAATCATGCTACACTGGTGTTTGACAGACATGCGCTTGTGAAAATTAAAAAAAGGTTTTTCTAGTTAAAGTCTCGCATATTACATGAGTTCAATAAATTATGTGTTGTGATTTAAACAAGAAAAAGCATCATCAACATGTTAACTTCTAAACACATTTTTATGTACGTTTTAGAATTCATTTTACAGATTACAAATTTCTAAACATTTATAAAAATATGAGATTTAAAAAAAAACTTAAATCTTTTGCAATAATTCATAATAAACAATAAAAATTAAAGCTTTAAATTTGATGAGACTTCTTTTTTGGCTCTACATTCTCAAGAGGTCTTGGACAACCTATCGTCACCGAAGTCAGTACCGTCAACAGTAAGGATGTGAAGAACCACGCTAAGCTTGTTAGCACCCAACCGGTTATATTACAGCTATTTTTCCATTCAAAACACCTGTCGCAAAGGACTACATACCATATTAATATAAAACAACTCACATATATCTCTCGGACATGTATTCTGTAACAGCAAAATAATCATTGAACAACAAAACCCTTTATAATGTTGTGAATAAAAGTCGTGTAGTTTAGACTCACGAGGTACTGGCTGAGCATGTCATCCAAATGACACCATGATGTTGTGTGCTCTATTTGTGGACACGATCAGAAACAACTGTTTGACACAAATAGAGGTGAATTGATGGTCTTCTTGCGTCCACCAGAAAAGCCGAAAAGAAGTTAAATTACGGGTAGCAGAAATTAAAGTTATAAAACTATAACATTACTTAAACTCGAACTCTTAATAACATGAAGATATAAGAAATATATCGATGTATCTCTATTCCATTATTCTGACAGTACCGGTCAAAAAGTATTGCGGGAAAAGTAAGACTTAACAATGCTTTTAGTTTTAGGTTTTAATCTGCACTGAATTAAGTATTTCACAGAGCTGGGAGCTTTACCCGGTTTTATAATGCTAGGAAATTGCTAAAGTATTTGAAAGCCTTTAATCGAAGTTTGTACTTTGTAGATTCGTGCTCCCTAGGAGCAGGCCACAAAAGAAGAAGAGAAGACTTTGTAGATTCATTTGATTTACATACATACCAGCTTTGTATGTATTCATGAAAGATATATCTGTTGTTCATTATTTATTTTTATAAAGAATATATTCAGTCCCAGTGTGGGAAGAAAATCTATATGTTTTTTGTTCTACTTCGACCATTATTTAGATGTTTGTGTGCATTGCATTGGCTTTATTTCCTAATCAAGCTTTGGACCGGTATCCTCCGTATTTCGTTTTCCGCTCTGTCGCTTTGTACCAGGCAAGATTAAACTGGCCCATTGTTACTTTGGCCACTGTATGTTGTGATGAGGATGCTTGTTTATCCATTGCAAATATTTGTCCGCCAGCCTTCCGTGCCTGTCTGTCATCAACAGTTGGAAAACAGTCGGCAAACCTTGAAAACTGTTCGTTTACCGGCTATAGCGACGTTTACCGCAGCTTGATTTAGCAACCTTCCGTGTGGGTCCATTTACCACCGACATGGATGCAAATGGAGATAAATCCTGTGTGAGTGTGTTTGGTGTACGTTGGTGCGACAAACTTCTGCAGTCCCTAGCCGGATCAGACAGGGCCGGTGCGCCATCGTTGCATGCCCGGACACAGAGACCATTCGCGGGTGCGAGTGCATTTGTGTTGCAATGTCGGGATTGGAACCGCGGTGTAATGGAATGGAATTGGATGGGATTGATGTAACAATGTGTCGGAATTGGATGGTGCGTGTGTCGATGGCTTTACATGCGATTACATGCGGTGGCGGTGTGTTTGGCGACCGAACAAAACTAAGCCTTGTTAGGTTTTAAATAAGTTACAACATAAAATGATGCAGGTGAAAGCTTTGTGAAAAATAAAACTTCGTTATAGCTAACCTCAAATCAACTGATAAAATTGCCATTAAAAATGTACCATCGATTTTACTGTGCGTTTACCTTCGCCAACCATTGCACGATGCAGTAATGGTAAAACATTGCCTAAATTAACGGCAAATAGGCTTCAGCAATCGATGTTTGACTGGTCGGAACAATGCTCTATGGAAGAGAGTCGATGTTTTGTTACATTCGCCTGTCGGTGCATTGCACTGCACCACTTGACCGAGCAATTTTGCTGCATTCAATTGTTCAAACACAGGCGGGCAAATGCTTCCACTTGTGTCGGGAGGACTGGGTTTGTAGCCTTACTTCCAACCGGTCGTTTAGACGGTCGTATAAAAAGGGACACTGGTAGGAGGAATGTGTGAAAATTGATTTGCGGAGACGTTAAAATAATTTATTAATACCGCTGCTCGGTATGAATTTAATTGAACAAGTTTCAAATTTCCATCCTCTTCGCTGCAGCTACGTCTGCCCATTGCGTGGTTTGAATTCGATCGACAACTATTCAAATGTTTGTGGAATATTAATTGTACAAACACAACTCACCACACGCAAACCGGTGTTACTATGGTTACATTCGAGTCGATTCGAGCAGGCTGCTGCCATTGCTGTTGAAGTGTGGTGCATCGATTGGCGGGAAATGCATTGTACACATTGCACACGGGGTTGATAATGGGTACTGGCTTACTGCGTCGGTATTTAGTTGCATTTTGTTGGCGTTTATGAATTAATCGTCTTTTGGTGCGTATTTTAGGCAACAGTTACCGTAGTGAAATGTTTCCACATCTATTATCACAACACTGTTGTTGTTGTTGTTTTGCACCGTGCTGTCAGTGAAAAGGCTTAAAGCTAACGTACGGGTTGCAAAAGATATCGCAAGCGTTTCAACAAATTCGATTATACGCGGTCAACCAACGCGACCAAAGCGTAATTGTCATTTCTGAGTTTGAAAAGTTCTATCGTAGGACATGATAATGTTTGCAAGACATTTTACAGTTAAACAATCAACAGGTATCACTCTACGCACGCAGTCGAAATAGGTTCTAAACATATTGGAAGTCACTTGCTTGTACTTCAATGTTCTGCAAAACATTTTAAACTATTCCTGATTTGAGAGTCAAACATTAACTCGGATTTAAGATCCCTGCTCTCGGATCCTAGATCCCTAATTTGGGATGCCGAGAATCCTGTCTTCAAATGCAAAGATCTGTCTTTGAATGCAGCGATCTGCCATTTTGACAGCGGGTCTAGAAATCAGAGATTCAGGATCCTAGAATTCCTAGTTAAATATCCGAAAAGATTCAAAAGCAAGAATTCTGGGATCGCAAATCAGGAATATGCGATTCAAAATCCGTGGTAAAATTTGCTGTAGCCAATAGCTCTGGGATCCCAATTCGAAACCAGGGAACCGGGATGTAAGGGTAGAAATCCAACATCAGGATTACTAGAAAGTTAGATCGTGGATCCCAAATCAAGGAGTCTGCTACCCTTCAAATTTCTAATGCATCAAAACTCTGCTGCGAGGTCCTCATGTCTTCGCGTGTGTTCGTTTCGTTCCTCAACATGTGTTAGGAATTTGGTTCAATAGTCAGCATCAACATCATCGAATTGTTCTAATTGTTTCGCCGTCATTGAGGCAAACTAATTGACGAAGCATGCACGGGACAGAACTTTAGCTGCTTCAGAAGGCGTTCTGGTTAAGTCGCTCGCCAAAGATTCCAAATGGCCTGGTTGCTTTAATTCCCTGGGCAGCGAGTGAGTCTGATGCTGCTGTTGGACGTGAGGTGTTCCGTGCAACACCAACAGCTAGGTTATACTTTGTAGCTTCTTCCACAATGGTCTTTGCAGATTATGCGAGTGGTCCCTTTAAAAACTTAGGATACTCTACCTTAGCCACAAAGTCCACTTAGCGTAAAAACTGTCAAAAGTGGTTGAATACATAAAAAATCAACAGCGTTCTTTACGCTAAGTTGTAGCACAAACTTTTTCTAGTTGTTTTGCGTACTAGAAAACTAAAATTGAATCCTCTCGGTCAGTTTTGGCCAACAACCATCAGCAAACGATCCCGCGTTCCCCAATCCCATGGCACAAACGATACTCCACCTCGAAGAAGACCACCAGTACAGTATTTAGCGGGTCTCGACTCAGCTTTTGAACCACCCAACAGAGAGAGAGAGAGAGAGCGAAACCATCAGGACAAGCAATTAATTATTAAAAGATTACTTAAACCCCATTCGGGACAGCGGTCCCGTGTGTCAAGAGTGTGCCGTAAAACATTCGCAAACGCGCCACCAATCTCGTACGTTTGGCCAAATGCAGCCATCGAACGGTACGCTGCACAGCACAGATTGCAAGTGCCACGATACGATGGGGCGCAAAACCCGTCACATGCAAACAATAAATGTTGACAAACATGACAAACCACGCCACGGGATAGGGGCTGGTACTACGCAGCACTAGTAGCAGTGGGAGAGAAGAAAAATCCTGATTCTATTTGACGTTTTTCGTTGCAACTCATGAAACCCAAATACAGCATCACGCATCACTGTATATGAGAGGAAGAGCTACACAGAGATGCCGAGATGAAGAGCACTTGATTTGACGTTTCGACGGCAACTTTTGCCCTGGCCGTCGGGGTTTGCTGGATGTGCGCTGCCGGCTGAGGTTTACTGTGGGCTGTACCACTCGCGAAACTTTGCACTTTCATCTTTATGGACGTAAACGCGTGTGCGTGGTGTGGTGCGGTGCGAAGTTACACCGTGCATTGGTTCGCGATACTATCTTGCACCGTGTGCAGCACAAGGCACGGGATGCAGTTCATATGCATTTTGGTGTATTTTATTTTCTGCCCTTTTTTTTTGTTCCACACAAGCTCTTCCCGTTGCTCCGACATCAACATCCGCCACCATCGGCTAGAACCTTAGCGGCAGACTTTAGCGGCAGACGAAGTTGTGAAAGCGTTTGTTAGACGTGCAGCACTGATGCTAATGGAGACATGCTGCAAGTTGGGCCACGGTGGGAACGTTTTACTGCAGGCTAACTTTCCCTATAAATGAAACCTCTGGGATCAGTTTTTTTTTGGAGTGCTGCATGAATGGTGGGTGCCTTACACTTCATTGCAACAGAATGTGTGGAAATGTGGCAGTAAAACACGTGCTCTTTAAGATTGCTATTTAATGTGCCGCAAGTGGTGTTGGAAGTAGGTTCTTGCGGTTTGTTCAGTGCAATTGATTTTGTTTTTCTTTATGTTGTAACACATATTCTTATTCAATTAACATATCAACTACTCATGAAATTGAAGCATAAAATGTATCGTTCAAGTGGTTTGATAAGAACTAATTGAATTCATCAAATGACTCAAGAAAAGGTTCGGGAAGTCAATCGGTGTCATTTTCGACATCCTTTACTTTAACTACCTGTTACTTTAACAATCGTTTATTTCATATTTCATTACTTGTTTGCCCTAGCCTATACAAGAAATATTATGGCTACTTCTTACAGAGCTATTTTGAGGCCTAAACTAATCGAAAAGCAAACGGAAAAAGAACAAAAACAAATAGAAAAAAAAACTAGCAGAAAAACCAGTAAGTGGTGGAAGGAAAGGAATGTTTAGAGAGAGGATATAAGATGAGAACGAAAAGAAGGCAAGGATATGTTGAAATAAAAATGATGGGATGAGGCATTAAACATTTTGATAGCATTAAGGATGGGATCATTACGACCCACGGCAGTGCGACGTATAGGGATAAATATGGGAGGTCGGGTGCGAAGGGCCCGCGAGGGAACATAGAGTAGGATCGACAAGAGCAATGCTGGGGCATCGATGCGAACGAGGAAAAGTGCGGCGACAAAGGAAGACTGGGCAATGGAACGGCGATTTTCAAGCGTTGAAAGGCCGAGTGACTCACATCTAACCCTATAACTGGGTAGAGCAGAGGACCGATCACCAAAGATTTTGCAAAAAGCAAATCTGGTGAAAGCCCTCTGCACCCGCTCGATACGATCGATGTGGGTTTTGACCGAAGGAGACCAGATCACGGAACAATACTCGAGCAAGGATCTCACCACCGAGCAGAACAATACCTTCAAGCAAAGGGAGTCGGAGAAGTCACGGGCCACACGTTTTCTACACACCAAGTGACCGCCAGGGGCGGATCAACCTAGGTGCGGAGGGAGCGGCCGCTCGGGGCCTCGCTGGTTAGGGGGGCCTCGCCGAAGAGGTAATTCCCGCTGACGCACCCCC
>KZ063473.1:9871-25307 GCA_002091835.1 Anopheles maculatus | reverse complement strand
CGTCGAAAATTCAAGAAGCATCCAACTTCCTTGCCGCTCAGGGCCCCAAAACGGTTTGATCCGCCACTGGTGACCGCATAGATCTGGTGACTATGGAATCAACATGATGAGAGAAGATGAGGCCGGAATCAAGAAAGTCCTTAATTACCGAAACCCTCTTAACTTGAACCTGGTTTAGGGAATACGTATGAAGCAAAGGAATGCGTGAACGAGTTTAAGAAATGAGATTACATTTATTAGGACATAATGAGAGACGATTAAGGTTGCACCACGAACGAAAACGGTCAAGGATGGATTGGAAGACAACACAGTCACAAGGAGATGTTTTTTTTTTTTTTTTTTATTCATATAGAACGGCCTGGCCGTATTGCTACAAGGAGATGTTATAGGGTAGAAAAATTTATTCTATCGCTTAAGACGGCGTTTGACGGACTCAACCACTTGCTCACAAGACGTAGCAGGAGCTATGTTTGCTAAATGCAGCCACAATTTCGAGATATGTCTGTTTTCCATAGTAGGCAAGGTAGGAGATATGGAATTAGTTCCAATTATTGCAGATGGACGATATGTTTGAAAGTTTCCAGTGTTGATTGTTTTCATGCGCTCGTTAGTAGTGACCAATGCAGCTTGATTATTGTTTATGTTTATACCACTGTTATTCATCCTCAATTGAGTGAGAGGAGATTTTGTGTGTAAGTGTGAAGCGACCTCGGAGAAGAGTCGTTTGGGCGGGATAACGTGACGTATTTTGGCGGGATGGTGACTGCTAACTGGTGTTCGTGATTCACCTAGTTGCGAAAAGCCGGAACGGATTTCTTTTGCCAGTGGTTCAAGGGCTATTTTGAGATTGTCAGCGACAGCAGCCATAGCGGTTTGTATGTTGGATTGCACTACTACTTGTTTGATGCGCTTGGTGCGAGGATTGCCAATCACTTTATTACATCCTATGCAACACCAGTGAAGCTGCTGATAATCGACAATGAGCTTAAGGACATCTTCTGGGATGGATGCGCAGCGACAGTGAAACGGTGAATCACAAAGATAACAGCAGACCAGATTGTCACTGATTTCACTGGCACAGGCGTTACATACACGCTCCATTGTAGGGACGCACAGGTTTGCAGGGTCACACAGGCTTGCAGGACGCACGAACATGAAATAAACGAAATTGGCGTGCTGGACGCGTTTTATTGGCACAGAAACGATAGTGTTCAAGAACGGAGATTTATCAAACCAAGTGCACAATTAGCTTCACCAAGAATTGTTCGAAGGTATTAACGTAAATTGAGGTAAACACGGAGTAACGCTCAGATACAACCGATCATGTCAAGATGTGTATGTGATCTCATTGCTTAAAAATATTTTTATAGAATGTCCTAGAATGATAAAGCTGTCCATTGTAATGTATTTAATGTACAGATAAAATGTTACATTGCTGTCAATTGATTTGAAGAAGTTATAATGTAAAAAACGCGAGGAACGACAATTAAAGATTTGTTGAAACTTTGAGTTTTATATCTTCTTCTTCTTATTCTTCCATGGCACTACAACCTCGTGAGGTCTTGGCCTGCTATTACTAGCTTTCTGTGAGGGAGGAGGTCCGACGGGATTCGAACCTCGGTCCTGCCGTGTGGAGACCGACGCCGCTATCGTATAAACCACCGAGCCGCCCCTGTTTAACCGGGAGTTTTATATCAGAGCAATTTTAAAAATAGTGATACTCAGTCATCTTCTCACTGCTAAAATTAGACGAAAACTTCGAATGGAGGAGAGTGTAATGTAACAGAAACTGACAAGGAAAACCAATTATTTATCGGTTGGTGGCTTTATCGTTGTGAAGTTTGACGAAGTGGTAAGGCAAGTGGTGAAAAATATCATGGAAAAGATGGAACTTGTTAAGCAAATTTGTCGTCTATGTCTAAGCCGAAGCCATCTATGTAGCAAACACTAATAATGAGGAGTATTTACTCCTCTTGTAAAACATCATTCCGTCGCGCGTTCGAAGTGACTCCCAACTGACCTCAGCAGTAACTAATCGAATTTTTAAAGCAACCCTTAAGCAGAGGAACTTATCAAATGATTCTATAGCTAAGATTCTAAGAAGAAGGTGCAGATTGACAGGAACCAGAAAGAGCTAAACAAAAAAAATCGAACATTTATTTGTTGGACTATAATGGCAAAGCTCCCAGCAAACTGCTCAAGAGTTGCCAGAGAGGTGATAGTAATAGTTTTGTAGAAAGCTTCTTGGTTGTATGAAGCACCAAATGTAGATTACACAGATCGAACAGGAATCCCATCTGGTCCGACCCTCTGTAGGTAAGACTGACTGAATGCAGAATGGGAGACCAAAACATCCCATCAAGGTTGTAAGTATTAATAGGAAATAGTTACTGTTAGTTCATAGTGATACAGAAATTTGGAATTATTATTCGCATAAAAACTCTAATAACTTCAGCTATTCTATCATTTAGAACAATATTCTACAATCATATAGATTCACTCGAAACGGAAATAGCAGTGGCCCACAGAATAAGTTCGACATCCATCAAATCGTGACACAAAGTTCGGTAGATGCAAATTTCACGCAAAGCACAAATCCACAACCCGAGGTTATCGCATTACAAGTACCGAAGAATTTGCATGCCCCCGTCCAATCTTCACAAACTACACTGTCTCATGGTGCGAAAACTTTTCGCACATTTCCAAATTCCAGCCCTCCTGTTTGCCTCCCGCGATATATCAGGCATCGCTAACTTGTTTGTGTGATTTTTATTATTTCCCTTTTATCGCTACATCTACAGTACCATCTTTCGCACATTCAAAAACTCTCCCAAAAACACCCTGGACAGACAATGTCGTTTCAATTAACGATAATTAATTTTTCGCCCTCATACTCATATAATCCAATTTCGTCCCATTTCCGCTCGCTCCATTCGGCTTCCCGCCAGCACCAATCGGTAGAACTAAAAATGGTTCACAGTTTTTCAGCTTCGTCGCAAGTTTGTTCGTCCTTTGACAGGCAAATAAATCCTTGTGGCTTCCATTATTTGTCATCGTTTGCCACTAAAGCCCTGGGTTACCGAGAGCGATGGGGATCCAACAACAATTATGCGCACGCTGCAAGTGTTCGCATGGTGTTGTGTGCTGCTGCACTGCTCAGTGCTTTTAAAATGCAACGCTTTTCTGGCAAGCACAAAGAACGCTTTCATCCAATCTCGATCCGAGGGAAGAAAATGGAGGAACGAATTGGAAATTTATTATATGAATAAAAATGCGTTCACAATCGTAACGCTTAAGCTCTCCCGGCCTGTGGATGGGAATGTGCCACATTCACTAGGCTGAGTTTTGTTGTTCTTCCGTTTTGCGATTATGCTTCTTCCACGACGAATGAACAAAATTTGTGCAAAATCTTCAAACCCCTCAACGATTGGCCGCCCCAAGGGCAATCTTTTTCGATTTTAATTACACCGAACCAAATCCACTTGATGCTGCTTTATGATGGTTGAATTTGTTGAGCAGTAATAATAATAATTATTGTAAAAAAAGGAGCGTTAGACCATTGCTAACGAGTGGGGGATGGAGAACTTGAATCATGGAGTGTATTTTATAGAAAAAAAATGTGTAGTAAGTACGTGTAGTGTAGTAAAAGGCTTATAAAATAAGTTTACTCGGCTCATTATACATCATTTTGATATTTCAAACATTGCTAACAGTTTTTTTAAATTATCAATTGTATAATAAAAGGGGGCGGCCCGGTGGTGATGCGACAGCGGCGCCGGTCTTCACACGGCAGGACCGGGGTTCAAGTCTCATCTGGGCCGTTCCCCCATAGTGAGGATTGACTAACCAACTATGCGGTATCAATTAGTCTAGTAAGCCAGAAATGGCAGGCATGACCTTAAGAGGTCGTTAGGCCAAGAAAGAAGAAGAGATAATAAAAGTAAATAAATTCTTAAATTATAATTGAATAACTTTACAAAAAAGCAGTCATTTTATTTGTTCGAAACATTAAACTGCAAGTCATGTCCACAAAAACATACTGTGCACCGTGAAAGCTCTTGCGCTATTGGAAGTTGAAAGCTTTCTGGCAAGCACAAAGAACGCTTTCATCCAATCTCGATCCGAGGGAAGAAAAGGGAGGAACGAAAAGGGATATGGATTGGAAATTTATTATATGAATAAAAATGCGTTCACAATCGTAACGCTTAAGCTCTCCCGGCCTGTGGATGGGAATGTGCCACATTCACTAGGTTGAGTTTTGTTGTTCTTCCGTTTTGCGATTATGCTTCTTCCACGACGAATGAACAAAATTTGTGCAAAATCTTCAAACCCCTCAACGATTGGCCGCCCCAAGGGCAATCTTTTTCGATTTTAATTACACCGAACGAAATCCACTTGATGCTGGTTTATGGTGGTTGAATTTGTTGAGCAGTAATAATAATAATTATTGTAAAAAAAGGAGCGTTAGACCATTGCTAACGAGTGGGGGATGGAGAACTTGAATCATGGAGTGTATTTTATAGAAAAAAAATGTGTAGTAAGTACGTGTAGTGTAGTAAAAGGCTTATAAAATAAGTTTACTCGGCTCATTATACATCATTTTGATATTTCAAACATTGCTAACAGTTTTTTTTAATTATAAATTGTATAATAAAAGTAAATAAATTCTTAAATTATAATTGAATAAATTTACAAAAAAGCAGTCATTTTTTTTGTTCGAAACATTAAACTGCAAGTCATGTCCACAAAAACATACTGTGCACCGTGAAAGCTCTTGCGCTATTTGAAGTTGAAAGCTTTCTGGCAAGCTTTAGAAACGCTTCACATTTTAAGCGTTTCAATATAAATGTATCGGGTTTTGTTTCTTATTTTGAATTTTAATTTTTTTTATTATGGATAAGTTTTTTTTACTTATTCCGTTTGATCAGATATTATACTGATAACACAGATAGTTGATCGGTCGACCTTTTATGGAAGCCATGGTGACATGTCATACAAGTTTTTCAAAACGCCAATCCCATTCGTTTGGTTAATATATCCACAGGATAGTAAAACTGCTAATCCTCTCTACCCTTTCCGGACAGTCTTTTGAAATATGTTTGTATTTTTCCAGTTCTTTCTACGAATTTACAATCACTTGTTATTTCGTTCAGTCTACTGAGTAATTGGAAAAGGCTCTCCGAAATAAAGTTTAAATCATACTCACTCATCAAGAATCGGATCGTTAAAGCAGCAAGCACTATTCCACACAGGATTCTTTTGACTCTTGAAATAGTGAACGAGTTTTTCTCATAATTTGCAATTGTTGTAAAAATACGATCAATGCACATGAAGCTATGGAAATTAATACATCTTTTATTTGAGGCAACATGTTCATCACACAGACACACTATTGCTTAATTCTTATATACATCACACACGCACACTCTTCACACGCTATAAATGTTTAATAAGATGATACCTGTTAGGAGTTACACACATTGTTAGCACTACACTTTAAATCCTACATCGGTATTCATACCAATATGTTCTATCGAACGTGTGGCAAACTGCACCGATGCCTTGCATTACGTTCACACAAAAAGGTTCGCATCGTGTATAATAAATATTGCCGTTGACTATGATCCAGTACAAATTCCTAACCAAGCTAAGCTAACGATCGTTCCGGCTGAGGATCGATCACCTTCATTCCCGACACGCAGGCGATAAACACGTATGATCGTTCTGATTTATTTCCGTTCTA
This sequence comes from Anopheles maculatus, assembly GCA_002091835.1. NCBI lineage: Eukaryota > Metazoa > Arthropoda > Insecta > Diptera > Culicidae > Anopheles > Anopheles maculatus. The sequence continues at coordinate 19,564 of KZ063473.1, read as the reverse complement.
CGCTCGTGGTGCATGTTACTGTTTCAGCTGGAACCTGTTAATACTAATGGATGAAGTGTCAGTCTAAATATAGCTGGCTGAGCGTGTGTGTCGATCCATTCGACCTCTGGAACTGATTGGACCGAACAGCCAGTCGGTGACATTAACGACGTGATCCATTGAGAAGAAAGTGTTCCCATACGGTTCTCCTACAATCTTTGAAGTAGGCTAAGGTATGTCTGTTCCAAAATTAGACCTACATGGAGCACGCAACACTCATACGCAGGCACAAATACCGAGTGTAGAGGAGTCCGATCGATGCTCTTATGACAAGCGTGTATGATTGAGCAAAGGGGCCGGTGCCGAAAATGTACCTATTTTTAAACTTTTTCCATCACGAGGGAACGATCGCTTGGAAATGAAAGCCCTAAATGCTTACGTTACCAAAAAACACGCACGCACGCACGCACGCATGCACGCACGCACGCCATCAAATCTCACAACTATTTACAATATTACACACCGAATGGTCAGCGATTTATCGCAATAGCTAGTTCTACGTACATATATATGTAAATGACCAGGTTGAAGAATGCATAAACAACTAGTACAAAACAATGGTAAGCACGCGTCACACGGATTATACATATAATTTAATTCTAATTCTGGCTCCTGTTTTGCTCGCTTATCCAACGATGGACGTCGATGGATTGGTGCACTCTTTTTCCCAAATCCAAACACAAAACCTAACTGACCTGTGTGGTAGTTTGCAGAGCACCCAATGTAACAGAAGACCGGCGAATGTATGTCCTGTGTACCTCTGTCCTGCTGTTCCTATCGCCTAATGAGGTATGTGGGTTAGAGCGCGAACGAATAGAGGAGGCACAGGCCCATCAGATAAATTAATACCGGTCATTGAGCTGAGAGCTCTTTCTCTTTCTCTCTGCCTACCATTAAGCTTACTTTAGTATAAACTATTTCATAAGAACTAACTATATATATATTTAAGCATATCCGCGTAAGTACGTTTAGCGTTATGTTCTTGGTTTTGACGACAATGTGATAAAGCTTGTGGTTGGTGGTAAGACCTTGTGGTTTCCTTTAAAGTGGAAGTGGCGGCCGGTGCATTTTCCCCGGCGATCAGATTACTAGCCGATGGATGTGGTTGGTGTCGAACACGAAATCACCTCCATTGGTGGCACTTCGGTTGATTGATATGATGCTTCCGCTTCCGTTTTTGGCTTTGCGCGTTAGCTGCCGCTTTGGCTAGTTGCGGAAAAACAGGAAAAGGTTAAGCTACGTTTGATTGTGCTTAGGGGCAACGTTCACACTTACCTGTCCATTTTTGTTAACCATCTTGCCCTGCTCGATCAGACGCTGCGGCACCAACCATAAGCTGTCCGTCATGGTTATGAGCACGTTGGTGAGATGGCAACACTGGGCAGCCATACGTACTTGCGCTCCGATATCGTTCTTGTCTGGTGGATGCACAAATCTGCAGAACAACGTACAAACGTAGTTGTAATTTAACACCGACAAATTAAAGATGACCGATTGTGCGCTTACCTTGGTGGGAAAAACGAGGGCGCAATGATCGTTGCCACGTTTTGTTGGGTCATTTTGTTCAGGTCTTGCAGTTCCACAACTCGCCGGAAGAAGTTTAGCAGCTCTCGAAGTGTGTTGCGATTTTCGTGCGGTAGTAGCTGACAAAGCACTGCCAACGCTTTATACTGATCGTGTGGAGGTAGAACTAAAGGTGAGCAACAAAAAAAAAAACGTTAGTCAATTTTAGGTGTAAACTTTCGCTCAACTAAAAATCCGCGCCCGCAACTTACCGTTCGTTTGATAGAAGAGATGCACAAGATCATTGGCCAACAGTGGCTGCGGTAGCTCCCTTAGCCAACGCTTCAAAAGCGCGCTGAGATCATGCACACCCGCTTTCTTAATCAGTGGATCGATCTTTTCCGGCTTGCTGTAGAAATTGTGTTCGATCTCGTTGTACAGTGCTTCGGTCTGTATGGGAAGGAAGTCGAAAATGAATTATACTGATTTCTTTTTACCATCTCACCATCACACCTGAACCTACCTTCTGCTTGTGGCCTGGTACTCGTAAAATGCCTTCCTCTCTAGCACCGCGCACTGCCAGCTCGGCCAGTATGGCCTGCAACACTAGCGGTACCAAGGTCGTATCCTCGCCGGTGACCTGCTGGTCACGGCGAACGAGTGCATTCAACGACACACCAAAAACGTTGCCTTCCTCCTTGCGCTTTCGCTTGAACGGTTTCCGCTTGTCCAGGGAAACGTGATTCTTATCGAAGAGTGAAGCCAGCTCGAGCCACAGTAGCGGTTGTAGCCGCTTCTGTTCACCCTCCGATATCTGGTCAATGTCGAGGCAAGGTTCGCGGGCCGTTTCCGGCCGCTGTTGCCACTGATCTGCGGCCGACGGGGTTGTCTGCTTGATCATGCTCTCGAAGCTCACCGGTTCGTACGACGAGCGAAGCGGCGAGTTCTCCACCGAGCTGAGCAGACTGTTGCGTGGCGGCGAACTCGGCGGGCTCTGCTCCGAAGACGAGTTGCCGGAGTCATCGTTGTCCCGCCGGACCACGGCCGTTCCGTTGTACAGGTTCGTGTGACTTCGTGTGCCCGAAATGTGTTGACCAGCGTGAGGTCTATGAAACAAAAACCAACCAAGGGTGTGTGCGTGTGTTAGCATTGCAATTCCTTCAACTTCAAGTCTTTGTTCTTACCCAATGGTGCAGGAAGGATCCGAACCGGATCGAATCCTTGGTATGTGAATCGTTCCTAGTCTTTGGAAGTTAAGCAACTCAATGCCCTCTGAAAGTACGAAACGTAGTATAAGTATGCTTGTATTGTACAATTTCGGTGAATTATCATCGCTAACCTACCGTTGTGAATTGGGATGTCGCAGCGGATGTGTGATCCGCGAAATAATTCTGCCGAACCACGCAACGGCGCACTGGGTGTGCGTCGTAGATGCTGTTTGCCACGGATAGGTGTCGGTCGCACAACGCCATTACCATCGAACACGGACACAAAGCTTGGTATGTGAGGGTGATGATGATGGTGATGTCCGTTGCTCGTGGGCGTATTCCAGGCATCGTCACCGGGCAGCGAGTCCAGCGAGTCGGGTGTGGCGCTGCGTGAACGGGTGCCCGTACTGGAAGAATCTTGATCCCGAAATACGTCCCGTATGTCCGGCTTCTTCGTCGATCGGTTGCGCGTTCGACCGCGTACCGTGCGGTTGAGCGCCTTCACGCGCTGCTTGACCGCTTCCGCGTGCATACTCGATAGACCAGAGATGACCGGAGCTAGTTCTGTCGCTGACAGCTCGCGACCCTGTGATACGGTTAAAGAACAAAGGTAGGTTAACAATACAGTGAATGAATTTCTTCTGGGGTTTTGCGGGCAAGGTAACCTTGAACATGTTACGCCAATAATTAAGAATTGACTTCCTTATGGGAGAATGTTTTCCAGACCTATCATTATCCACCTTGGATTCTTCAAAGCAGTACTATCAAACAGATAGAATTAAACGGGTATTTTCAACAAAATATACACAACAACGGTAAACCCAATACGGGATGTTTACCCTTTTGCGTCGTCTTTCTACGCAGCACAATAGGGCTCTTATCGCCATCCTGCAGTATACCGTCGTTGCTAGATGACGATTGATGAAGGATTAAAAGCGTATACATCGAACCAACTAAAATCAATGACTACTCGAACACATTGACACAGCTGTCAAAATCCCAATTATGCGCACTATCTTAGTGGCTACTATGTTTCGAGCGAAAAGATCTTTCGCACGTCATAACAACATGTTCATGTTGTGCGTTGATCATCGAACCGGAAATTAAAAACTTGTCCATAGAAGCACCCCGAGAGTCCTGACCGTTTGACGTACACTCGACCCCGTTTCTTGAATCAATAATGTAATCAATCAATCTAGTCACTTGGTACGTCAGGGTTTAGCGATGATGGTGGCGGTGAAGCACAGATTGCATTTCGGAAGCGCTCGATGGCGCTTTTGGAACAAGCATCAACGCGGGTAATTAAATATTATACGGACAACAATCCGCAAAAAGCACGACCGGGCTGTCCCGGGCTTACGCGCGGCGTTGATTGATACAACGTCATGCTCGCGGGACGTGCCCGTCGCTTCCCACGAGAACGAGTTTTGATGAAGATCTTAAAACTATCGAGCTCTGATCATTCGATCGGTTCGAGCATTAGCACTGTACGGCGTTGTGGACAGTGAAGAGATTAATTAATAAAGGGGAACAAAATGTTGAGACGGTTTAAAGATCAGTCATAATTATTTTAGAATTCCATTACCAAAGCTAAGAATAGAAGGCACCGGTGCTGCACCCTGACTTACCTCTTCGAATGCTTTGGTTAGCTGTGGAAATCCTGCCGAACTGAGCCATTCTGCTTCAAGTTCTCCATCTGAAACGGAAGGAAGAGAAGAAAGAGCAGGGCGGTGAGAATGTTTACTGCGCTGTTGGTAAAACAGTTTTGCTTCATCTTAATTACACCGCACGCTTGTGGCGGCCATGCCCTTTGTGACCTTGCGGTTGCACCTGAAAGCACGCGGCGTACGGGTACGTAGTGCTGTCAGTTTGGAGTACATTTTCTCGCTGCTTCGCTGCTGTACGACGATTCCCGAACCGCTGATGATCCCGAGCGGTTTGGGTGTTAATTTTCATACCTTTCGTCCACATCCTCTTTGGACGAGGGTTGTAAAGGGTTCCATATCGATGTGGTTTGCTGTCTTGATATGTTTTATTAACGTACCGAGAAACGTTTCTTCCCTTTGCATGCCGCTGAACAAACAGCTAGTGCCGGCAGCAAGCAATTAGGCCGAACACGGGAAGAACACATAGCGGCCACAGATGAGAGCGACTCGCGGATGTACGCGGAAGTTAATCATTAGTGAACAGGGTGGGATCAACCCCGAGTTCAGTGTGCCCCGCCAGTGTGCGGTTTGAGAGGATGTATACGGCAAAGTGCACACAGTGCTTCGCGTATTTAAACGTTCTTCCTGTTTACATATCGGTCTACATAAGCCGCCTTGTGAAGCAGGAATAGCACAAATTGAACAAAAAAGGAAAAACATTTTGTGGCGTAGAGTGTTGGTGGGCGAACAGTGTATTCGCGGTGCAGTCGCTTTCTTGAAGGTGACCTGTTGTTGTCGTTCAGTGGCGATTCGTACCCACGGGAGTCCCCTTTTTTGGACAGTGGAATCACAAAGGTTAACCGTCCGGTATAACCTCCACAATCTCATCATCGCCCACACCGTGGTCACTGTGGGCAGGGACATGTGTGAATGTCGCGATCGTGGCCCCTACCGAGTTCTAGGTTACTGAGGCGAAAGTGTTTTCCTCTCGGTAAAGCTTTCCATTTTGATGTATGTGTGTATGTATGTGTATGTGGTAAAAGCGTAAAGTGTTTGGAGAAGCTTTCTCGCGTGAAGTGAGTAAAACATCAAAACCACCAACCAAATGGTCATCGTGGAAAAAAGGGATACAAGGGGTTGTTTAATGTTATGTAAGAAAATGTAACCGGCAAGGTTTATTTACCTGAACCAGGGGCGTTTAAAAAAAAGGGTTTATAGTTTTAAACTAAGCGCAGCTTTTTTTGCAGAGCACAATTAACACGCTACAGCGCGGTTGCTCCCGGACTGTGGGTACTGAGGGTTGGTTTACTGTTTTTTGGATGACACTCGTACAACTCCGATAGCCAACTGGAACAGACTGTGTCACTAGTGATAGGAAAAACAAAACGCTTTACTTTATGCAATGCTCGGTTCGTTTCGTTGCCCCACTTGTACGTTGATGGGTGCAGTAAAAATTGTTCAAATATGATAAACTGCATATCGTTACCGCACCGGGAATGATACAACGCTTAAGCAAACGGTTCCATGTGTTGATACGGCAAAAACCGCTGCGATGGTGATGATTCAATGACGTATTGCGACACCATTGTAGCGTGTGGGATTTTTTTGGTTTACCAACGATTTTAAAACATTTTAATTTTTTCCACAAAACTAATGAGGAGGTGAATTTCACCTTTCGTTACAAACGAATCTATACGGTAAGAATGCTGTCTATTAGAATTATTAGATTGTGTTATAAAAAGACCTTATTGGAGCTATGAAGACCTTCATAAATACATTTATCGAAACAAAAAATAATCATGTTTTTTGGAAAAAAAAAATTGGATCAAAACTATTCAACCCATTTCTTCGTTTCTTTTCGCAACTCTCCCAATCATCATTTGAAATTTGATCCAATCAAGATCACGACCGCCGACCGTCAGCGCTCAATGCAAACAAAAAAAAACAAAAGGCACCACACGCAAACACTACAGTTTTCTACCAAACTTGCGCCAGGCGACCTGTTCGCACCACTAACCCATAAAATGGAAAGGTATAGTGCGAGCATAAATTAATAATTAATTAACAAGCGGCTGTAGCGGCCGTCGGAACATGATCTTGTGTGCTCGTGATGACTTTTTCCACGCTCTGACACCACCCAAAAGCAGGGAAAAATAAATGGAAAAAGCAGTCGGGCGGCCACCGAAAATTTTCCTCCATGTCCACACGGTGGTGAATGGAAGGTGGTGACTGTTTTATTAAGTTTTAAATTTGGCGCACCTATTTTATGCGTTCCGGGAGGTTTCATGATTACAATAATTATTGTCTTTATCTTCAATCTCGTTTCGCATGTATCGCTCCACCTAGTACACTTGATTAATTTAAAGCTTTTCCCGTGGGTGATGGGCGTTTTTGTGCTCATGCTGCTGGCGCTAGTCGTTAAATTAAGCTGCAAGATATATGTTTTGAATTGGCTTTGTTTTGACCTGCATTGGATCCTTTTCACCGAGAGCAAGCGGAGTGATTTGCTTTTTAAACTTTCAATTTCATTGCTTGTATTAATACGGTAACTATCTGGGAAAGGTTTTGATAATGAACGAATTTTCCTTCTATGAATTGTGCCTTAATGCAGCATCAGCAAAAGCATGCGTGCCATACGTTCAAACATTCGTTCAAACTACGTACATGGGAAGCTTATGGGAACGAGCTTTGAGTGACGGCTTTTTTGTTGAAACTGTTTCCGGCAAATTTCGTTGCCGGAAGATGATACTTTTATCGTTTGACGGAAGATAGTGGCAGAAAGCAGCAAGAGAAACGGGTAAATAATGACATAAAATTTGCGTTTCATTAGCAAATTCATACATACATTGGGATTTTAATAATGAAGTCAGGTTTAGTAGCGTTACGCATTTCCACGCTCGCTGCGTGCTGTTTTCATCCGGATTGATGTTTTCCCGTCCATCACGAAATGTAATCAACACGGTTATCGGTGTTTTAAATCGTATTTTGTGTATGAACGAAACAACACGAAGCATTTTTTTGAATTTTACTACTTAAATGTTGTTATCATTTACGATTTTATTTTACATTCCTTATCGACATTTAAGCTCATAAGTTGATAAACTATACTTGATTTAATTTATCATCTAAATTCTTTTATACAAACATAATGGTACAGGATTTACAAAGAATGCCTAATCAAATTCAACATGAACCAGAGCATCTAGCTAATAATGAAAATAATTATACATCTAATAGTTCTTTCCTCCATAACCAGAACAGCTTTCTCACAAGATTTCTCTCCAAACCATAATGGCAACATGTTCCCTTTACCCAAAAACTCATCACACACGTATGCCAAAATCACACTACCGGAACTCGTGGGAGCGAAACTGTACCGAAAACCCGAAATTGAAGTTTCTGTTTCCGAGTACAGCACCCGCGCCACCAGTAACATCATGGCCTTCGGGCGTGATGAAACGACTGAAATGACTTCCGAGTGAGGTAATTTCATCGGCACCACAATTGAACGTTACCGGGCCAGGACCAGGGCCGGACCAAGTGCTTAATTTTGCTAACCATGGATTTGGAGAACCCTACGTCTAGCCGTAACAGTGAATGAAGCGTGTGTGTTTGCGCCGTAGGGTTAGCTCATCGAATGCCCTCTCCCAACAGCGAGAAATCAAACGGGAACGAGTAACTGCACTGTTCCGAAATTGAAGCTCACTTCCCGTCCTATATGGCGTACGCACGCGTGCGCGCACCTTCTTCGATGATCCGCAAAGCCGGACATGAAAAAAAACCCCCACAACTGAACGCAAACATATGAGCGACGCTGTAAAGGTGTGCAACGATGGAAATGATGATGATGATTTGCATTCGGTAAGGTTCGGCTGGAAGCAACGGATTTTCGCTAGACTTTTGTTGGGCCGCAGTGTGGGGCTGTTACTTTCTCGTACGTGGTTTCAATAACAATTGCATCGATCTTGATTTTGTGAAATCGATCCAAAGTGTGTGTGTGTGTGTGTGTGGCACCGTTGGCATCTCAACGGGAAGCGAAAACCTTTGCTTGATGCGTGTGCGCGAAACCGATCGAACAAAACGTACGACTTAAATGTGCGCGGTTGTGTGGTGGGTTTATTTTATTTGCTTTTCTATGGTCGCACTTGTGGTACGCACAAAATTCAAGGCCCTGTTATTTCATGTAATTAGGTGAGGCAGGTTTGCGGATCGAAAGGTATTGGCATTGGGGGATTCGGAGAAACTGAACAGTTGTGCTTGTTGTGCGAACTCCCTCCCCGCGAAGTGGGTGATCGAATCGCCCATTCTTCGCGCTCAATTAATTCAATTTGTAGAGAGTGGGACAATTTTTAAAGCACAATACCGACACCGAAAAAACAGAGAATGTGGCAGTTGAAGGGAAAAACTAGTTTCACTGCATTAAAACACAAAAACTATTTTTATCCAAAGTATTTCTTCAGAATATCAGAATTGTTTAATTACACATCTTTGTTATATGTTTACTAAAGAAGTGGTAATGAGTTCCTTAAGAATAAAAAAAATACATTATGAGAAAACACTTTAAAACAATCTCCAAGAGTGCATGATGAAATTTGGTCAAAGTTTATTGAGTTTGAAAGATGGTCCTAAGCAAGGTAAGGCGAAAAGTAAAGCTCAAAGCATGGAACTCCTGAACTTACCAAACATGGTAAAATCCATCCGTGCGAAAGATTGTTCAAAACACAGATTTTCAGCAATCTTACAATCTTTCGGCAAAACAAGGAAATCAAAATGTCTGTAATGTTTATATAGAGGATCATCAAAGAGTTCTTATCTCTTCTTTCTTGGCCTAACGACCTCTTAGGTCATGTCTGCCATTTTTGGCTTACTAGACTTATTGTTACCGCATAGTTGTATAGTCAGTCCTCACTACGGGGGGAACTGCCCAGATGAGACTTGAACCCCGGTCCTGTCGTGTGAAGACCGGCGCCGCTGTCGCATCTACCACCGGGCCACTCCCCGGTGTGCTTATATATAGCTTAAAGAGTGCTTATATATAGCTTAAAAGCCAAAGCCAAACATTTGTTTGGCTTAACATTTCATTTTATTGCAACAAATCTAAGACAAAAATGAGTTTCTCGTATCAGGAAATGATTTAAAGAAACATTTGATCATTAGAGGAACAGCATCATTACACCAAACAATTTTGAGAATGTTGCCTAAAACGCAAAATTTAAGTTTTCGCGCAAGAATTTGGCTAACGGTTTGCAAATTCTGTCAAATGTCATTTAAAATAAGTACCGAAACGACTGTAGGGA
>KZ063472.1:0-48185 GCA_002091835.1 Anopheles maculatus | reverse complement strand
GGGGGGGGGGAAGGAGCTTCGTCACGAGTTCATTCTTTGCGAATGAATGTTTTTGTGTGTGTGTGTTTGCACGCTGGCATGTTCATCCGTCGCCAGATCGTCCGTTGTCGCGTTGGGGCCGTTTTCGGTGTGTCTGTGTGTACGCCCGCTCTGGATAGTCTGTTTTATGATTATTATTACCATTAGCTCATGCCATTATTGCTCGTATTCTCATGGTTTCGATGCTCATTCGTGCTAAAAGTTGAAACACAGAAAAAAGCACATAAAACGCGACGCGAACGAACGCAGTTGTGTATGTTAGGTTCCTCGAATCGATTGATTGAACACGGCTGCACAGGCTTGGCAGCTGGCGGGTTGATTCGTTCGACTTTGGAAAATTGTGTGTTTCCGAGCTTATTTCATTTTATGATTTCGCTACCCGCTTGATCCTCGTACACAACACCGTCTACCGACCCATTGTTCTCTGTGTTCTCCCGTGTGCTGCAAATTTAAGCCAATACACAAGAGCGTATCGCATCGTTTTGTCGTACGATTTGCGCCTGTATGCTTGGATTATGTAATTGTGCATCGTCTGCCTGGCAACACTGCTTGCTTGCTTCTGTAGCGTTCTGGTACCATCATTAGTGGCAAAATAAATAACTCACCGCTCAGAGCTAATGTGCAATGTTGTGAGTTGCATGAAAAGCGTTAAAGCTTAAAGCTTCTCACAATCTCCGGAGTTTTAAATCGCAACATTCACACCGTGCGTTCAATCGAGACTGTATTGCACCGTACAACAATTATGATATTGATCATACATGCGGGAACTGCTGGTTGATATTTGATGCTGATGATGTGCGAACAACAGCATAATGTTCGAAAGAGAGTAGAGAGCAGTGAGTGAGAAAGAAAACAATATGCCAAGTAAGGGGGGTGAAAGAAGTGGGCGAGAAAATCAATTCTACCTCTCTCCCTCCTTTCCACACTGCACCCCTCTTCCTTCTCTTTCGATCGTTCGTCGCCCGAAGATGTGTGTGCATGGAATATACAATTAATGAAACCGAGATGAGGAAACGCAAACCGAACAGAAGGAGAGAGAAAATTGTTTAAATGAAACACACAACTTGCCAAGTACGGGAAGAAATTGACGAGAAGTTGTCTACATGAACATGTTGGGGTTGTATGCGGGAGGAAGCAGGGACTGGTGGTGTGGTGTGGCGGATGAAGGCAATGAAACTTTAGAAGTACCATTTATCGACCCAGCAGCAGCAGCTACAATAACAGTAATAGTATGTACCATGCCACACAGTACAATTGTGTGGTGTCGGTGGTGGTGGTGGTGGTGGTGGCTGTTTAGTTGTTTGCAGTCAGTAAGCGGGCAGACAGGCAGGCAAATGGGGACGCAAATTCCGCTACAGAAATAATGTACGTAAAACTAGCACTAGCGATGTTAGTAATAAAATTCAACTAGACACAAATGAGCACACAGCAGAGCAGCATTGCGCGGCACACACAACCACAGTGATAGACAGCTTGGTCTGGGCGCATACACTAGTGCAGGGATCTCCAAGCTATGGCAGGCAGAGCGAGCTGATTATCAATTTTAATCCATCATATGCTTATTTGTGTTACTGATACAAAATCGACTGATAATTAACCGAAATTGTAGAAACTACAATCGTTTACAATTTAGATTGCAAGTATTTAATATTATATTTAATGAAAGTAATTACTGGCTTCCTTGCGGCGGGCGCCGGATCATTAAAAAAATCGGAGAGTGAAAAATATACAAAAATGGAATTTGAAACTACACACAAATGTTCGAAAGAGAGTAGAGAGCAGTGAGTGAGAAAGAAAACAATATGCCAAGTAAGGGGGGTGAAAGAAGTGGGCGAGAAAATCAATTCTACCTCTCTCCCTCCTTTCCACACTGCACCCCTCTTCCTTCTCTTTCGATCGTTCGTCGCTCGAAGATGTGTGTGCATGGAATATACAATTAATGAAACCGAGATGAGGAAACGCAAACCGAACAGAAGGAGAGAGAAAATTGTTTAAATGAAACACACAACTCGCCAAGTACGGGAAGAAATTGACGAGAAGTTGTCTACATGAACATGGAGGGGTTGTATGCGGGAGGAAGCAGGGACTGGTGGTGTGGTGTGGCGGATGAAGGCAATGAAACTTTAGAAGTACCATTTATCGACCCAGCAGCAGCAGCTACAATAACAGTAATAGTATGTACCATGCCACACAGTACAATTGTGTGGTGTCGGTGGTGGTGGTGGTGGCTGTTTAGTTGTTTGCAGTCAGTAAGCGGGCAGACAGGCAGGCAAATGGGGACGCAAATTCCGCTACAGAAATAATGTACGTAAAACTAGCACTAGCGATGTTAGTAATAAAATTCAACTAGACACAAATGAGCACACAGCAGAGCAGCATTGCGCGGCACACACAACCACAGTGATAGACAGCTTGGTCTGGGCGCATACACTAGTGCAGGGATCTCCAAGCTATGGCAGGCAGAGCGAGCTGATTATCAATTTTAATCCATCATATGCTTATTTGTGTTACTGATACAAAATCGACTGATAATTAACCGAAATTGTAGAAACTACAATCGTTTACAATTTAGATTACAAGTATTTAATATTATGTTTAATGAAAGTAATTACTGGCTTCCTTGACTCGACAGTACCAATAGCTGGATAGGCAGTCCTGCGTACGGGTAGACGGTCTCGAACAGGATTCGATTTCCGGTCCTGTCGTGAGAAGATCTTCGACGCTAATTTTTAAAATGTATTATTAAACGCCATAAAACCTCAAATGAATGAAATGAATGGGCGGCCCGGTGGTGAAGCGACAGCAGCGCCGGTCTTCACACGGCAGGACCGGGGTTCAAGTCTCATCTGGGCCGTTCCCCCATAGTGAGGATTGACTAACCAACTATGCGGTATCAATTAGTCTAGTAAGCCAGAAATGGCAGGCATGACCTTAAGAGGTCGTTAGGCCAAGAAAGAAGAAGAAAACCTCAAATGAATTGAATATACGTCGGATAAATATTAACTTTCTTCTTCATTTTCTTTGACTCTTCAACATCAAAAGGCTTTTGCCTACCATTACCGACTTTCTTGACTTAGCTTAGCCGTAGCTTGAAAGGATTAATGAATTCAGCGTTACTAACAAAATATACGAATGAGTAATTTTGGCAATAGTGTAGACTTTCGCGCACATTCGCGCATTTTGCTACTACCACCAAGATCTGTGCCGGTGGCGGCTCCATGCTGGCTTGCGCCAAACACTTCTGCGCGCACCACCGTACCCCACCGTTGGTAAAAAACATTGCTTCGGTTTTCGAAACAAACATAAAAATATATAATAAAATATGTAAAATCAAGTGTTTGTTTACAATTGACATTACATGTTCCAACCATTGTCCTTTGAGCTCTCCTCCTAAGACATGTCGTTTGTCGTACATTTGCTAGAGCAGCCCCTTACACGGAGAGAGAAAGAGACACCGAAACGAAGCGATGAAAACAAGACAGAGTGAGAGAGCGCGCGCGCGCGTATCTTGCAAGAGCATGTGAAACAGATGCCTCTTCTCACCATGGAAACATGCTGCTGCTTTATGGGCGTTGAAAGAGAACAAAACGTAGGAAAGAATCTTGACATACTTTGACCTTTTTCTCCTATTTTCTAGTGGTATAAATTGATGATCATATCCGGCGCTATGGAAAAAGAAGCAGCAAGAGCCGGAGGATTTGTGACGATGGTGGGGAATCATACAACATTTGAACATTTTCAAATGTCCTGATCAAATGTTTCGGTCCGAACCATGAAGTTTGAACAATTTATTCTGCCCTACCCTATGTTGCTGTGTAAAGCAGTGTGCTCTGGTGGTGATGGTGCATTATCATGTGGATCTTGCGATACGGGGTCCCGGGCATGTGTGTTAGATATTTGTAACATTTCGCCTACTAAAGAGACGATGGCGTGTATCATAAAACCAGACACACACACACACACACACACGCCGGAAGATAAGGGTAAAGAACGAGATCTAACAATGTGACTTGTCGCCATCGTGCCGTTGTCGTCTTGGTTGTTTGGAGGACTTGTTAATTTTGTGTCTAAATTGCTTTTAGAGGTTGAACACACACACACACACTTGCAATGGAAGTCGCAACCAATGACGCGCAGCGCATGGTTCAGCGAGTGACGGATTTTAAATGAAGTGAAATAACAATCACACACAACAAAAAAAAACGAGTTACAGTAATAAAAACGAATCGTTATTAATGGATGAAAGAAAAAAAAGGCACACACACACACACAATCTTTTTTTTACTACAACCCCAGCAGGCACAAGAGACGAAGTTCAATTTACGTAAAATTAAACGCGAAGATGGTGGAGAGAGCGTACAAAAAAAAACGCAGGCAATGGAATGTAAAACTCAAGAGCGATGTGGACGAAGAAAAGCACACGGAATAGAAGTAGAGTACATACAAAACACAGCGTACATACACAGTATACCAAAAAGCGGCAGAACGACACGACGAAACTGAATAACAGTGAATATACATGAGTCGCTGAGCAGAGGAGCAGTAGTAGTAGTAGATAGAAGTACGAAGATTAATGATCGTCTATAAAATGCACATTTTCTTTGCTTCAATACAATAGCAAACAACAAAAAGAAAAAAAAACAGAGCGAGAGCGAGAAAAGGACGCTCGCTTCAAGGTTCATAGTTTCGCGTTCTCGCGCCCAGCGCACCAACCATGCTAACGCCATGCCAACGGAAAGCAGCACTTCTTTTGCTTATCCGATTAAAGTACACCATGGAATTCGAGTGCGATAGAGCAAGAGAGAGAGAGAGTGGCAACGATCGAAACGAGAGAGAGCGAAAGATTTTAACTTAGTAAAAGAAAAGAAACATACCAGAGCGCATATGACAGCAACAAATGAAGTTGAATGAAGAAGGAATAAGGAGATTAGGGTGGTGGGCAAAAATAAGTTAATACAAAAGCGAGAGAGAAGAGAGATAGGAAATATACAACATATCTCGTTACCACATTTTCTCTATTCCTTCCAAAACTTCCCAGCGTATCTAGAGCCCGCTTATCCCTTCCATCAACCAGTCTAACATCACAATCTACTAAATGTAATGCTTGTGCCCGTACCACATTCATAAGCAAAACGTGCGCTCCATACATACATACTCCGATCATTACTAGCTCACAGACACACACACTCCAAGACGAACAAGGCGTTGAGGCAAATGGTGTTGTTTTTTTTTACAAAACTCATGAAACTAAATTACACTTTTGTAACTTCATGAAAATGGGCTATTTGCGTTATGAGTGTTGTATTTGCGCCCGGGTACTAACACATAACTGGGAAGTGAACCAAGAGAGAGAGAGAGAGCGTGAGAGCGACTGAGCAAATCTGTAAAACAGTGGTCGGCAAAAGGTTTGCAATCGGCGGCTTACTGTGATGGGTTTGATGCTTGATTAGCTGGATTTTATGGTCAACCTAATGCTAAGGGCAGCGGCGCGATACCTCAAAGATACAAAATCGATTCTGAGAGTTAGAAATCAGTTTGTTATTATTAAAAGGTGATACGGTTAAAAGGGTGTAGTTAGAAAAGCATTAAATTTGTGCTCTTTGGAATCCAAATCTCGCCATTTCTGACTGACAACACACCGTGAGAAGACAATCAAATGGGCGAATATCAGTGGATGAGATAAATGCAGCAAATTTAGCGCGAGACACGATTTAGTTTTTAACGGACCAACATAAAGAGAGTAGAACGTTTTAAACGGCAAACGAGACAGAAGACAGAACATCAACACCAGCAAAAAAAAGCGCATTGGAGCCAGCTCGACGCAGTCAGATCTCTCTCTCTCTCTGTACATACGCGGCCCCGTCGTCTCTTCTCTACGTTGAAAAGCATTTGGAAAAAGCATAAAAGATTCACAGTTATGACATATTGCAGCGAGGGAAGATACGCGGGGTAATAGAAGAACTAACAATATAGCGATATTTTTCACAACATAGTGTTAAAATGGGAACGCGAGCCAGTGCACAACGACGACGACGATGACGACGACGACAATTGACGCTCTGGTTTCAATTGTCAAATGGAGAAAAGAAAGATCATCATACGTACAACCGTTGGGTTTGAATGGAGGGGCTTCTTTTCTCTGTTCCATCCAGTATCTAAACCCTCCTCCCTCCCCATTGCAAAACGAGAGCAATAATGTTAATAAATATATAACAATTTTGAAACTCTGGTAACCATCGTCATCGCAAGACGGAACATATAGATTTGGCTCGTGAGTCGTAATTTTAACGAAAAGAAATTTGTTCGCAAGTTTAAAAGGATGAGAATTAAAACTTGCGTAGCGATGAAGGAACGAAACAAAAAAGCCAGGGAACTCACGACGAAAACATGGTTCGTTTCCAAAACAACAGCAGATCAAAGGAGAGAATTGATCATTCCCCACGAACACGAATAGTTAGATGAGCGCTATTGTGCCGGTTTTATTGTGCGCTTTATTAATCTTCTAACCGAAAGCTACGGCCATACGGTTTGAAAGGGTTTTGGAGCTACGTTTTTATGATTTGTTTTTTTTTTATTTAACCCTTTGGATGGA
This sequence comes from Anopheles maculatus, assembly GCA_002091835.1. Lineage (NCBI taxonomy): Eukaryota > Metazoa > Arthropoda > Insecta > Diptera > Culicidae > Anopheles > Anopheles maculatus. Next base: position 41,554 of record KZ063472.1, on the reverse strand, counting down.
TTCTCGGGAAGAACGGAATAGTTTAGAGAAAACATTTTTTTTTTTTTATATTCGTTTGAAGCTGATCATTCTTTCCTTTCTGTATTAGCCGCTTCATCATCCAGAATGAAGTATGAGCTCTTTTGGTGGTATAAAACTTTACAATACTAGTCGCAGTGGTGAGCAACCTTGTTTAATCTAGTAGAAAATATTTTTTTCCGCTACTCAGACAGCTTACGAGACGAAATATTGCAATAAGGCAGGATTACCTATCCAGCTACTGATAGTAATAGTTACAAAAAGTGTGGTTACTTTTCAAACGTCTATTGGCCCCTTTAACAATTTGCTAATAAACATGGTCTGAGCTTTTTCGCAGCATGGTTTGAGCGGCATATCTGAACCAGAGGGTCATCTCATTAGTCTTATGGCGTTGTTGACCAGTACACTGACACCATACTACGGATGAGAGCTCTAGAATAGAGCATCCAAATCAAGATATCAGGAGTTTAAATAAGTTCGTGAGGTTTTTTAGCGAAATTCAAAGATTTATTATGAAAAATTAGTAACTGTTTCAATCCCCAATAGTATTATCTATTGTTTATTACTATTTTTTCCCCAGCTTTGTAGAAAAAAATGTTGTTCTTTGGACGCTATCCTCTTTTTCACTTCTTCATAATTTGACAAGTGCTGCTCAGCTAGGCCATGTTCCATCGATCAGAACAGACGGTAATCAGAAGGTGCAAGGACTGGGCTATATGGCGGGCGAACATGCCGTTTATGTGTTTCCAAATATTTTTTTTCACCGGTGCTGCTACATGTGGTCGAGCATTATAATGCAGCAAAATGATTTTGTCATGTCTTTCGACGTATTGCGGTCGTATTTCTTTTAATCCTTGGCTCAAACGAATCACTTGCCGTCTGTAAACATCTCCTGTGATCGTTTGGTTCTTTTGTAGCAGCTCGTAATACACCACACCCAGCTGATCCCACCAAATACACAACATAACGAAGTTGCTCGCAGGTGACGAAACGGCGCTCAATGTTCCTTGGCTTCAATTCAATGTCCAACGTCTTCTGTATCATTCCCATTGCCTTCACACGTTGGCAAATGGGTGGCTGAGTAACTCCAAACGCTTTTGCAAGCTCGTCTTGCGTTTGCGACGAATCTTCATCCTCGAGTTTTGCATTTTCAAACTTCACAGGCCGTCCGCAGCGTTATTCGTCCTCTAAAACTAAATTCTCGTTTTTAAAACTTTTTGCATGTTCTTTCCTAAACAGCATGATCATCAAACACTTCCACTAATATTCTATGACTTTCGGTAGCCATTTTGCTCATGCAAAAATAATGAAGGAGAAATACCCGCAAAACCGCTTTATTTGGCACGAACGTCACCATTTTAAAAGCTTGAGGAAACTGCTTTGTTAACATTTCAACAGATTGAAAGCTAGGGGAAAGGAGAGCCTGAAGATGACACTCCAAAATGGCAGTGTTGCCAGATGAAAAAAAAACAAAAACAAAAAAAAGTTTATGGATGAATAAATAAAATAATAAAAATAAAAAAAAGTTTATATAATTAACAACGATTGCACTGAGACCACACGAACTTATTTATACTCCTGTTATTTATACACATTGGATCATTAAATTTTACTCGACAATTTACGTAGTAAATCAAGATTTATTTGTATTGGCTCTAATGATAATGTATTTTTCTGTAATAAAATAACTTTTCATAGAGTTTTTAGAAGCAATTTCTCTACACTGGAATTGCTGAAATGAATCGATTCAGGAACTCCGTTACTGCTGTACGGGTGGAAAACTCTTTTTCTGTTCAAACACCCCATCTAACAGTGACTTCAGTCACGTTTAAATCACGTCCCATAATGTGTAAAATACTTCATCGGGTATGATGCATAATTTATAAAACATCAGGTTATTTTAAGGGAAAATACGGCTTCCAGCCGTCATATTGGAAAATAAAATAAAATAAAATAAAGGTTATTTTAAGGACTTTTTTCAACAAATTCTGCACCATTTTGTGGTGTAAAGTGATGATACTCAAACTATTTCAATTATAGATCTCCGAGTGTCCTTCGAAAGCATTTGTTGTTCATCCCTGCACACTAGCTGCTAGTAGCTTGGGAACGGTTGGATTAAAACAGACCTTCTATAGCATGAACGAACGCTATTATTTGTTGCCTTCCTTGAAAGTTGCTTTTGTGTATGTGTGTGTGTCTGTGTGTGTGTGTGTGTGCGCGTTTTTTCAGTGTTTTATTTTTATTATTACCGTTGCTCTTCTTACGAAAGGCAAGAAAAAACAACAAGTCAGGCAATTAAACTTTGAATTATCCATTTCCCTTATTCATATTCTCGTGCCGTCTTTTGTACACTCTCCTATCGCTCTCACTCTCGCACTCGTGTGCTCTCTTTCACTCCCATACACACAACACACAGCAAGAATCGTTGCACTATCTTTTTTCCTCGTTCTATCGTAATGCGCTAGAAAGGCGAGGGGTAAAAGGGAGTGCATGGAGCGGCTCCACCCGCGCACCTAAAACACACACGCACACACCCCTTTTGGCGGGCGCTCGGCGGTCACTGCTCCGATAATAATAATGGAATTGTGAATGCTCTCGCTCTCCGTTTCCTGCCGCCGCACAGCAGCCCCCATTATGTTCTTTTGTATCTATTCCATTCTTGGTCTTTTCTACACTTATCGATTCTTCACTTTTTCGCTGGTACAACGCTGCTGAACTCTCCGTCTTACATCCCATGGCCCATGGTAGCGGTCATAATCCTGGTGCTTTTCAGCGTTACTCTAACTACGACCTCTCCTCTACTAAGCCAGGCACAATGTGTGTATTTATTACGAAAGAAGTAGAAGCAAGCCACGAGAAAAATCATCCAACCCACCCCAAACACACATACACAGGAGCGCACCGCTACACATATGCATGCGACCGGCAATGGCATGGCCCACTACAACCCAACAGCACACCGACTCAACACACAAAACACCAACCACTGATGCTGGAGTATGAAAGAATAAGTGATAGTGAGAGAGAGAGAGCACGCATCGTAGGCTAATCTAAGTAACCACCTTCCGCAACATTAATACATATCCATTCAAATGATCGTCGTGTCTTTCTGCTTCTCCACACATTAACTATTATTGAAATAATAAAAATCTTGTTTCGTTTTATCTCTCGTTCTGTCGCTCTCGCTCCCTCTCTCTCGTTTGCGTTTGCTGTGCATTTCTTGCAGCTTGAGAAATAGGAATTCCACTCCACAAAGCCATCAACAGCGGTTGGACTACTTGTGTCCTAGAGAGGATAGGATGCCACTTACCGTTATGGTGGTGCAGTCGAATATCTTATGAAGCAGCGCTTTGTTCGGAATGTTGGCCGAAGGAAACAGCGGGCACAGATCGACCGTCTGGTGGAAGCACAGCCGACAGAACTGACCGCCGTCCCGTTGACGGTATTCTGGCCGCGAATCGGATTCGTTCATCTTGTGCCACCGTCACCTGGGTATATTCGATCCGCGCAGTTTAGAGACGCGACTTATAACTAAAACACAAACCCCGGCACAACACAACACACACAATCTCAGCTCTCCATCTTATGTTTGATCATCTTAAGATCTGCTTGCTTCCGGCTGTTTCTTCTTACTTCGCAATTGGGAAGGGATGGCATAAAACGGGCTCACCAATTTGCTATTGAGCAATTTTTAGTTGCAACCATTTTTTGAGTTTGCGAATTCATCACACACACCGCAAGTTTGACTTGTTTTATTAAGATTTATCAGTAAGGTGTGTGGAACACTACTGGGTTCTCTCGGGATGTGGGGTTCCGCTGGCGGGCCAGTTGTTTAATGCCGGAATTGACAGAGCGAAAGAGCAGGAACGAACTATTCCGCGCACACAAATTACACAATTATGATGTTTTCCGTCGACCAACTTTTCACTCCTTCCGCCACCATGCTTACCGTTGCATTCCGCATAAGTGGCACGGACCAATACCACCGCCACCGTACTAAAGAAAAGGCAAATGGCAATATTCGATTACACTCTCATTAGCAACAACGCGTGCACACACACACTGCTCCTCAAACGATGATCATCACCAAAATCATCACTCACTGACAAAGTTTAGTAACCATAATACGCACAACAAACTACCAAATACGATCGGAGTCGAGGCAGGCGGCTATGTGCCACTGCTAATGGCACGAATCTATGCCAACCACCCCAAAAACAGCGGTTTGTTTTGCACTGAAGCCCGTGTACTGAGCGGTACGCTGGTGTCACTGTTATGCTATGTTACCTTTCTTGATTTTTCTTCGCTACTCGTCTAACTAACGGTTATTTTAGTGAAAAATAGTGGTGCACTGCTTTGTTTCTCTGCGTTGGTGCAATTTGCACGCACGATGATCACACAAATACAAACACGCACACTTCACACGGTTCGACCCGAACGTAACTAACGGTTATTTCAAACCTAATTCAAATTAATGGGTGCGCAATTTAAAATTGCAGCAGGCTGTGCGCCTCCATTGGGATTGGATTATTTCTGTACATATTTCATTTTCCGTGCTTAGTGTATACACTTTATCTTTCTCACTACCACCACTGCAGTACGCCTGTGTAATTTCCTTCCGTTTTTTTTTCTTTGTGCTCCTACTGATTTGCATTTAATAGAAACAGTAACACAACAAACGGGAATCCGTCGCGTGCGGTGGAGCTATGTTTATCGCACAGAACACAACCACCGTCCACTCCGCACGATGAATGAATGAGGAATGAATGAAATGCGATGAGTGACGAAACGACCGACGTACCGGCAAACAAACAAGTGAGACAGGAACACTAGTACCAAATGTTTTCCTCGTACGCTTCACTCGAACTTAACGAAACTCGGTTTACACACCCGGTAGAAACGCTTTCTCAACACCTAGAGCGAAGAAAATTTTGTTTGTTATATAAAAATTTAGGTTTTATAGTTAAATTCAGATAGCTTTTCATAGTTTTGTTATTTATTGTGTTGCATTGTGTTTTATAGTAACGTAACGCTCCAACTGGACCATCTGGACAGATAATTTCTATGATTATGATACTTTTCTGTACTCATCTAGGTAGAAAGAACGGAAACGTTTGCTATCCGTCATGCTCTTATCGTTCTAAAATGATGAAAGGACGAAAACGAAATTGGCTTATGAACATGCAATGCATGATACAGCTTATCTTCTTCCTTGACACTACGACCTCGTGAGGTCTTGGTCTGTTATTGCTAGCTTTCGTGACTTAGTTTTACCGTAGCTGAATAATCTGTCCTCCGTACGGGGAGGCGGTTCGGACAGGATTCGAACCCCGGTCCTGCCGTGTAAAGACCGACGCCGTTGTCATATATACCATCGGGCCACCCTTATACAGAAACAGCTTATACTTTTTTTTCATTTATTTATAGAGGCTTTATGTCTTAGAGACCTCGTTCGCCTCTTTAAAACAGCTTATACAATTCCAATTAGTGAAGCAAACTGTAATTTGATCTTTGCAAATCTATGTACTAGTGTGGCAGCCGCCAATAAACGGTTGAAGTTTTCTTTCGTTAAAATATCAACACACAGTTGACATCTTTCGTTAAGCCTCTGTTTTGTTTTGGTTACCGCCCGGTTGAAAATAGTGCAGTTTTGTACAGCAAAAAATGTCGTTTTTAAAAGCAGTTTTAATTATCTGTTGGATTGCAATCACTTCCTGCAATGAAATTGAAGTATATTACCACCCAAAGAATGAAAGAATGAGATTATTAACTAGTTTATGCATCATTTTAGCTGCCCTCCAAATTTGTGACAAGCAGCTCGCACACCAACAACTGGGCTGTGCTGGTGGACACATCGCGGTTCTGGTTCAACTATCGTCATATCGCAAACGTCCTATCCGTTTATCGGTCTGTGAAGCGATTAGGCATTCCGGACAGCCAGATACTGCTCATGGTAGCGGATGATATGGCATGCAATGCACGCAATCCACGCCCGGCCACCGTTTTCAACAATGCAAAACAACACATCAACGTTTACGGTTCGGACGTGGAGGTTGATTACCGTGGGTACGAGGTGACGGTGGAGAATTTCGTACGATTACTTACGGGTCGGAATGAAAATGGAACGGCCCGATCCAAGCGTTTACTGTCCGATTCGGGTAGCAACGTGTTAATCTACCTGACCGGTCACGGTGGAGATGGATTCCTTAAGTTTCAGGATTCGGAGGAAATCACCAATCAAGAGCTGGCGGATGCGATCGAGCAAATGTGGCAGAAAGAACGGTACAATGAGCTGTTCTTCATGATCGACACGTGCCAGGCCGCGTCGATGTATGAAAAGTTCTACTCGCCGAACATACTCGCGGTGGCGAGCAGTTTGGTTGGGGAGGATTCATTGTCCCACCATATCGATCCTGCCATCGGGGTGTACATAATCGATCGCTATACGTACAATGCGCTCGAGTTTCTGGAGCGCGTCGAATGGAATAGCAAGAAAACGATGGGAGATTTCGTAAGTTTTACAAAGCCGGGTCGCTCTTCTTCGATTGCTACAGTCGCATCTTTTTTTATTTCTCTAAAGCTTTCCGTTTGTCCCAAACGGGCGTGCATTTCAACGGTAGGCGTAAGGAAGGATCTGTACCCGAAAGATCCGTTCAAAGTTCCCATAACGGATTTCTTTGGTTCTATCCGGCCGACTGAAATTTCATCGGATGTAGTGAACGTAACGCTGTCAACCATTCCCGAAACAAAGTACGTAGAGCTTGCAAATACACTTACAATTTTATTGGTTAACGGTTAATTAATTTCAGATCGTCACCAAAGCCTATCAGTAAGCCAAATGCTCAACTGCTGTACGAACAGTTTCCCACCAAACTGTTTGCCCGTTCCTAGTCAATCAACGGGGCAAGGTAGCAAATAAATGACCCAATAATAGCAACTTACGTAGAAATTACTTTTTGTTTCCGGCATTATCGCTGATTCTAATTGTGCCGGACTTGTACTCCGTGATGAGCGTATTTTCTGCATCACCCAGCTTCTTTAGTCCCGCTATGAACTGCTGGTTTTCCAAATTATCGTCACACAGATTGTGGATTGCCAGGATGCTCCATTCCTTAATGACTGTTGGTATAAAAAAAACATAATTAGAATCAGAGCCGATACGAACCGACGCGTTTCTTACGTGGATTGCGAGCGTCCAAATTGGTGCATTCAAGTATTGCAGCTATAATATCCATCTCACGGGCAAGCTTTTGATTTTTCTTTGACTTGTAGGTTAAATTCGCTAACGCTTTAACAACCGCCGATCGCAGCGAGTATGAAATCTGCGTCTCAATGTCCAGCTCACTGTCGCCTTGCTTGATTTTCAATATTTCCTCTATTTTCTGCACTGGAGTGAACATGTTCTTAGTCTCGGACTTGCCCAACAGCTGCATTTGTCGCAAAAGACCTAAAAAAGGGACAGGGCAATTGAAAAACCAAATCATCAATCGTATACGCTCGCCACGATCAAACTAATGCTTACATCCAAGGTTTAAAAATAACCCTCCGTCATGGCGCAGAAACGATCCATATGGTTCGACGCACGTCGCATCCGCTACCAGCACTAGCAGCGTAAACGCTTCCTCTGTGTCCTGCGCATCGAGCTGCACATTATCAGTTTTGAGTATCAAGTCCGATTTCTTCTTAAACTCGGCCAGCAAGTGCTTGAACACATCCGGATGGATCGGATGTATGCGCCTGTCCTCCTGCCGTATGTATTCGATAAGGTACCGGAAAAGCAGTAACTTTTTTGACACATCCATCGTCTCCAGCACCTGCACCATCTCGTTACTTTCCGCTATTAGATACTCCAGGAAGATGCAGACAAACTCCGGCAAATCGGTCTGTGCCAAACGGTTAGCTTCGACATTTTCTAGCAGACGGTTCAAAATGTCAGCCAAGTCCAAGCTTACGGCCTTGTAGATAAACCCGTTGTACAAAATCATTGCCGATGCATTAGCGTATCCTCCGTTGGAAGATACATTGGTGTGCAGAAACGTGTGCATAAACGTAATGATCCGTTCCTGATTGCAAGTGTTCTTCACACAGAGATTGGCCAGCAACTGCAGACAGTTGGAGCGGACGTTATCCGGGATGGTGCCTTTCTCGTTCACAAGCATATCGCGAACGCGCTCTAAAAATTCGACCCGGGCAACGATCGCATTTTGAAACGTTTCACCCCGAGCGCAGGCTCGTTTCAGCAAGTTTAAGCACTTGATGGCAATACGATTCACAGGCTCGTCTTCCGAGTCATGGCATACGTAAAAACTGTCTATTAAGGTAGAGACTTCCCGACGGAACGAGTCGATATCGGCATCGCTAGAAGAAGAGAAAAAAGTAATAAAAATCAGTCACAAAATTGAACGATTTTGCAACCACGTTTCGCATATCCATAGACGGATTTGCTACCTGATATCCAACGAGTTAAGCGCATCTAGCACCGTATCATAGTTTTTATCCGTAATATTTTGCTTAATATCAATCATCATGGAGAGTTTGAAATACTTCCGGCCCGATTAAAAATCTGTGTCGCTGGAGGAATTGCAGAATGCAGGAACCAGAACACTCGCCACTGTGCTTAGAAAACATTCATCTGTCAAATTTGACCTCTGCGAGCGAGCTGCATTCGTTTGAAAAAAAAGCAAAAAACGACAAATATTTATTTTTTTATGGTTGAAATGAAAATTAACGCACTGATAAAGTTATTACATCCTGCACGTTTTGCATTAAAAACGGAAACGTTTCGCATATCCATAGACGGATTTGCTACCTGATATCCAACGAGTTAAGCGCATCTAGCACCGTATCATAGTTTTTATCCGTAATATTTTGCTTAATATCAATCATCATGGAGAGTTTGAAATACTTCCGGCCCGATTAAAAATCTGTGTCGCTGGAGGAATTGCAGAATGCAGGAACCAGAACACTCGCCACTGTGCTTAGAAAACATTCATCTGTCAAATTTGACCTCTGCGAGCGAGCTGCATTCGTTCGAAAAAAAAGAACATAAAACGACAAATATTTAAATTTTTTATGGTTGAAATGAGAATTAACGCACTGGTAAAGTTATTACATCCTGCACGTTTTGCATTAAAATCGGAAATAAAAATTATATTTCAATGTTTACCTTTTATTTCATCTTTGTCAAACGACAACAATAAAGAAAAGAGATGGGACGATTTTTGAGAAAGAGATGCAGCAATACAACACAATCCCCAAGTACCAAAATCGAGTCCTACCCATACATTGCTACTTTCTGTACCTGTAGTCCTTAATAACTCTCCTATTGAGGCATTTTTTGTAAGTTCTGACGGTTTTCTGGAATTGTACTGCGAGAGGACACGGGTACGTATGCGAAAAACATTTATTTTGTGGATTTTTCTTCGCACTGCCTTGAATTCATCCTAAGTAACTAAATAAATTGCATTTCAAATTTTCTTTGTTCTCAGATAACTTTCGTGTTGATCTCTACTCATCCTTATTACCTCGTTCTTGACCCTGTTCCCTATTTTGAAGAAGAAGAAGAATAGGAAGAATTTCTTACTAGCCATGCTCCGGTGGGCTAGTCCCACCCAACCTTAGTTGACTCCCTTCTTAACAGAACCTGTCGGTGAATTTTGCAATATTTTCCCGGAGTGGAAGGATTTTATGAATGTATCATTCAGCAAAGACCCTGTTTATGTGGCCCCCTTTAACAAAGACCCTAACACGAGGAAGCTGATGGAACAGAGAACCCAAAACGACCAAGGACTTGTGCAGCAGTAAGTAAATAAATTAGTAACCGGATGAGTATGATACTATTCAGCAGTTACCAGTAAAATCGTTTTAATCGCACCAGTTGATCTTTGAATTGCATCTAGAATATGCAGCAAAATTTGTTTAAAATAAAACTAAAATACTGCAGTTCTATTCGGCAAATGTTTTCACGGGATGCAAACTTTTTTTGCACATTACTGTAACACCATTCCCATGGTTCCTATGCCAAAAAAGAAGGAGGAGCAAAAGGATTTAAAGTTGGAACATGCGCAATGAGCACACATACCAAAGCTTTTTAACTTTCAAATGCACTGCAAAAGTGCGTTTCGACTTTTGAATTCTACATTCGTCCACGGGAAATCAAAGCGGACAGAGGTTTTCTACGATTCAGGTGAATTAAAGTGTTAAAGCATAGTCAGTGAACCAGAGTGAACCAATGGAAAGCAGTGCCAGCAGTGATATCGACATGTCCAAGCTCGGTGCGTCGGCCAAAGGACTGTTGACCACGTTCGAAAATGCCAATGCTAGCCTTATGGCATCAGCGCTGGTAACAACGACGGTGCAGTTTGCAGCGAGCAAGGACGTGTCCGTGCGACACAGTGACTGTGAAGTGCAATCCCGTCCGGAAGTGTGCTTTAGCCGCAGTCCAATGCAGGATCTGTCCGACGAGGATATGTCGGATTTTTCCTCCAACGAAAGTGACGGAATGGAGGAGCTGGATTTGAAAAGCGCTGGTCAGTGACTTGTTCGATATTGTTTGTGGGAATCGTGCATAAAGTAAAAAGTTTACGTTGTTTCACGTTTCTTAATACTACAGGCCACGTCCGTAGTGCCGACGAAGATGTTAGCGGCCAGGTTCATGATAGCAGTGGATCGCTTGTGTCGGTAATGCCAGTGCTCAACCTATCCGGGACCAAGCTTGGCATTGGCGGCAGTGGGTCCGGTGCAGTCGTGCGAAAGATGTTCACCAACACCAGAGAGCGTTGGCGCCAGCAGAACGTGTCAGGTGCGTTTGCCGAACTGCGAAAGCTCGTTCCGACACATCCGCCGGATAAGAAGCTGTCTAAGAACGAAATTCTTCGTATGGCCATACGCTACATACGCCTGCTAACGAATGTGCTCGAGTGGCAAAAGAAGCAGGAGGCTAACGATCGTACTCCACTCAAGCAACGCAGTTCCCAACAGCAGCTTCAGCAGCTTGTGCAATCCTCGCAGGCCGCCAACCACATGGGACAGCACTCTAACAACGAGAACCATTTCACGGGCAACTACCGAGAGAACGGAAACAATCTGCTAATGATCGTCAGCCCCAAATCGTTCGCCAAAGCTTCCAGCACGGCTAGCCGCACCGTTAGGTTAGAAGCGAAGGTAGAACAGTGTGTTGAAATCGAGAAAATAAAGCTAGTTAGCAAGCTGTGTCCGGCGGGAAAGTTGTCCAAATCGGGCTCGGCAAACCTGGCTTCGAATGGTTCTACCAAAAATCGCCGTAAAACGATGGTCGGTGGTGCATTACAATTTCGGCCCGGGTTGCACATCAAAACGGATCTGATGGCACTTTCGCAACCGTGCGGTATGATACCGACGATTATGGAGAACGAAATTAAGCGTGAATTGACGCACCACGGGCAAATGGTTTCGCACGAAGGAGAAGGACACAGTCGAGATGGATGCACGCCCAAGCGAAGCCTGGAAAAGGGTTTGGAAAAACCAAAATAGAAAGTTTATATTAACTGTACGTATTGTGTACTGTGCATTTATATTAACCCATTGTAGGATTAGAAGGTGTTTGTGCTTCTTAAATACTACATATCCACATGTTTACTATTTGTCGTCTCACTAATCAACGCTAAATATATTGTTTTAAATAAAATTATATTTTTCCAGTGTTTTCTATTTAATAGCTATTAAACTTAACAGGATAACAGTAAGTTTTGGATAATACTCGACGGTTCTGTATGCGTATGTGAGTACTGGTAGCTTGAAATGTTTTATTGTTTATCCCAAAGTTGTCATAGTATTTTTTCCGCCTTGTATGGAAGATCTAGTATAGCTTTAGAATTTCATAAAAAACCTTGAGTTTGAATTTGGATTTTATATTTGTTAGCCACCAATTTTTGTTAGTCAAATGATTCTTCTTCTTTGGCACTACATCCTCGCAAGATTTTGGCCTGCTATTGCTAGCTTTGTATGACTCAGTTTTACCTGGATAGTCAGTCCTGGACGGTCCGGACGGCATTCGATACCCGGTCCTGCAGTGTGAAGAGCTGCGCCGCGACTGCCTCTGCCACCTAAACGCCGAAATTAGGATCATCAAATTAGGATGAATAAAACCCTAATGTGCAGAAGATATTTTAAGACATTAAAAAATAGTGATTGAAAATGACAATGCTTCATCAGTCCAGAAAAAGAAAGTATTGCTTAGAGTTTGAATAGAAAAGTTGACTAACTTCACAAAGCAATGTAAATTAAAAGCATTTGACAGTCAAAAAGTATTCTACATTTTATATTGCTGGGATCCCGTGCCCTGACCGGCTCTTCGGCGATTGACGGAGACCTGAGTCGTAGCTGTTAAAAAAATTAAATGTCGCATCTAAATATCTTCCAAATAAAATCTGCGAAAAACCTTCTTTTCAGCAGCTGATTAGAGAGCTAATAAGAGAGTTTTTGCTCGTTTGCTTGCTTGAATTGGCCACAGAATGATAGAATGAATACTGCTTCCAATACAGTTGAATGTTGTTGGTTTTAGATTGAGGACTCGTCCACCTTCAGAAAGATTTTCTTAAGAAGCGCCGACACATGCTTATTTTCGGTGAGTGGATGAAGATGAATATGTACTGCTGAATAGTGTTGTATAACAATGTCCATCTTGTCCAAGATATTCTTCTCCATTTTAAGGAACGCATGTAACACACGCATTTTACACAAAACATTGTACTAAACTTTTGAGTGGTTGGAAGCTGTTTCTTTTTAGTATTTTCGTCTTTCTTTAGAAATATGAGGATGCTACTTAGCTCAGAACGATTATAACCAATCGTCATGATGGCACACAATGACCAATCGTCATGATGGCATTAAACAATTACAAGTCTGTATTACTTTTTCTGTACATTAAAGACATGATACAAAGTATGATGGACGGGTATCCTGCATGTCTATTTCTGCATTCTATTTCTGTCCGCCAATTCTATCCCCAGTATTATTAGTTCTATCACCAATTGTGCCGGGTATGAGCTCATTTCCGTGTATATTAAAAACTTCATATCTGCTGCAAGTTCCAGCTAAGAAAAAAAACAAACGTAAAGCCTTTCTATAAAAAGGAAAGGATCACGTTTAAAAAAAAAACTCACTCGGAACTTCATTCACTAATCCATTTTCCCATCGATATCACATGAGCAGCTGGTCGTCAGCGGTCGTTGATCTTTTATTTGTGTGAAAACCTTCAATTTAAATTCATTACAACCCCTGAAACTCACTAGGCTGGTGCTATGATGGCACGTGTTTAACACATCGTTTTGCGTTTGAAGTGACAAATAAGCCGAGAGGTGATGAGTAAATGCTGGCCGAAAATCTGGTCTCGTATAGATAAGAGGCTCAAACCTCACTCTCCCTACTTGATTTCTTTTGAGCGGTGGTTCAGCCCCGGGTATCCGGATGCCATGCTCACCAATGCTGGGTAAAAGTGTGTGCACTTGCTTTCTTCCTTCCTTCCTTTCTTCCGTTACATCCTTTCAATTAATTTCAAATGATGCTTCACTGCCACACGCCAATCCCCGGCACGTGTCGTCACCTAACGTTTTGGTTATCGGCACCAGCGAGCAGCTAATAGGATAAAGATTAGTGTGTTTTGTTGGTTTATTTTATTGATTAGCTCAAATCGTGATTTAATGTAGGCCGGATAGTTTCGTCTAAAATTCCCAGCTCCGATTGGAACGATACAGCCGGGGAAAATTTCAACCCAACTGCCAACATGCACGAAGTAATCAATCGTTGTGGAAACCACGCCCACTAAAGGATGCATAACCGCGAGGCAGACATTTTTTGTTGTTGCTTGCACCGCGACACTGGAAGTCGGCAAGATTAAGTTGTAATGGTATTGAAATTGGAAAAGGTTCGTTTTAGTAACAAAAAGCATGAAGAAAAGTGTGCAAAATTGTTCCGTACGATAAGCACCGTAGCCTGTGAACGGTAGTAGCAGTAGGATAAGGACAGTTAATCCTCTTCAACTTCACAAATTCGGTTTGTACGTCCTTTATCGGTTGTTTGTACGCTTCTTATCAGATTTCCTGTTGGGATAAAAATAAAAATTAGCAAAAAATGTTTTTAATAATCGGTTTTCGGTCTTTTGTATGTTTCGCGTGATAAGTTATTGAACGGTGATTAGCATCAAAATTGGAAAACATCAGTTTTGATAGTTCTATGGGAATAAATGGGTTGTTTATCGCTTAGCAAAACGATGCTTCGATACGTGAATGATAAACTAAAGACAGATTAGAATGAGCATAGTGGAGCACTGCAACAGCGTAGCAAAACTCCATCCCCAAAAAAGGTGTGGAACTCTTCCTACCTGTTGGAATTTGATGGTAGCACAGCAACTGCACAAACATAGATAAAATAGATGCACAAATAAGAGTCCGCTCTGGATTGGCCTTTCTCTTTCACACAGCTAGTCGAATTGGTATCAAATCTCAACAGGACCGTTCTTCCGTATGCGGCACAAACTTTCCATCTGCAAATAAATAAATAGCAAAAGAAGCTAGATATGGTCAACATAAACCATTAGACCAAAACCATTTTGGCCATCGAAACCATCAAAATCGTGAATAAAATGTACAAACGCTTTTATGCAAAATTGATTGTTTATGTTGTATTATTTAAAACATACGTGTGGTATTAAAAATGTGTCAATCTATCTAGAAAAAGGTACCAGTGGCGCAAACATCAATTGCTTTCGCTACGAAGTATTTCAATAAGCATTTTTTGGCACAACATTCAGCATTAAATTCACCTAAAAACCTATCAAATTTTAATACAGCTTACAAGGTTTGTTCACGTTTAGCAACGTCCGAAACATTTATATTTTTTTTCATTTTTGGTCTTTTTTGACCCTAAGGACAGTGGCGGGTTAGGCGGATCTGTGATCTGGTTTAAAAGGTTGTACTATATAAATGTAAAAAAATGTACTATATAAGCAATATTTACTTTTTTTCTTCTTTTTTAGAAGCAATCAAGTTGGACTCAACACACAATAAAATATTAACAAGACCCTTGTGCTGCCCAGTTTAACGAATCTTTTGCCCACGGGGTTAGTATGGTTTTTCCCTTAAAAAGGTTAAAAAGGACACCTTATCCCATTCAATTTAAGATCTAAAAACCCAAAAAATCAAAAGTAAAAGAAAGAACGAGATAGAGAGCTCAAGATAAATTCACATTTATCGGTTGTTAAGTATTGTTTTCTTTTACGATTTGTACAAAAGATACTATAGCTTCAGATGTTTTAGATCTGCTACAGGCCTATACTTAATTGTTCATAATGGATCAACGATACACAATCCTGTTGCGTCACAATTCTGTGGCGCCAGCACTGGGTCACCAGAGAACAGAGTACGTCTTAAAAACTTGACCAGGCAACCAATCCTTTTACAGAATTCTCGGTTCCAGCGATGCATTCCTTCAACCGTAGTTGCATCCGTTTTCCGATAGCTTCGACTCCACTTTATCCATCCAACGAGCATGAAACGAGCATGAATTTAGCATTATCATCACATGACTCAAACTTCATATACATATTTCCAGTTTTAGCCACCGTCAGGATATCTCAAATAGCAAATGCTTTTTCTCCACGCTTTATTCCCAGTTTTATAACAAAAATCCTCTAATTCTGCTTTAGAAAAAGCAATTGCAAGTTTAATCTAGCTTTCCGTCCAATAAGAACAGCTAGCTATTCTGCTACTATATCTTTTCATTTGCTTTTCTCTTTTAATGTATTTTTTAAAACACCTTTTTAACAAAAACACGTTTCAATTACACTTCCCTAACCGTCAACGGCGGTGCGAACATTCAATTATACCACAGACTGCATGACTTTACGTCTACTCGAAAATCTACTCGAATTTTATGTCCACTGGGGCTACACAACGCTGGCGTTGTAACGTGAAACAGCGGCAGCTGTGTGAGTGTAGCCATACTTCCCGTCATCGCGTAGCTGGGCGCTGTGTGCGTGTGTATGGGACTGTACTGCGTTCAACGTCGATTTATTGCGCGTGTGTGCGTATTAAGCAGCAGTCCGTCGTCGTCGTTTTCGTTCGTAGCGAATCTTCTGCCCTAAGCTCACGCAAAAATCCCGTGCAATTAGCGTAGGCCGTGTGTGTGGTTTGCTTGTGTTTTGGCAAATTTGTGGCCCCGATTTGTGCTGCCGACCTGTAATCAGGACGCGTTTGAGTACGTGCACAAATAGCTAAGCGAACGTATCTACCCGTAAGCTACACGCAGCTAGGCAGAGTAGTGTCTTTGGTGGACGCATTAGTACAAAGCAACAGATCCAAAAAATGGTAGGTGTTGTAAATGGTTCATGTTTCGGCGATTCCCCGTACAGATTTCGGTGCCATAATTAATGTGTTGAATGAAAAAGCGACAATGCAATTAGTTTGGCAATGAGTGCCATACGATTGCTGCAAAGAAGATAATCCGTGTGCTTCATAAAAGCAATTGGTTTTGGCAAAAGCATTTGCAAAAGTTGGTGCAGTGTCTAGGGGCATGAAAATTTCCCCCCTTAGCTCTGTGCGTGCAGACCCCTCCGCCCCTAGAACGCCTCGCCCTAGATCCAAAGTTGCTATGGCGCCCTCTTTGCTTGAACGGTGCTATCTACGATTGAACGTATCAGAATTACGCCTAATGCAAATATGGTACTTCTTTTATTTACAGGGAAATGAAACCTCGCTACCGATGGAGCTCTGCTCGAACTGTAAGTAACATTTTTAATCGGTGTATTGTGTGGGGACAGTAAATGGTGCCGCAAGCTCCTCATTTATTCTACATGCGTTGTGTGGAAAAGGAAGAAGAAAAGAAAAACACGCGTATCACTGACGTGATCGGCGCGAAGTAGTAGGCCACGAAATACCCGTAGTGTACACACGCGTTCGCCTCTCTTTCTCTATCGCTCTTGTTCTCTTGTTTGTGATGTTGTGTATGACCGACCGTGTGTGCGATATGCTTGCAGCAGTACCAGCAGCAGCAGCAGCAGCATACGGCTGTTCTCGAACCAAGCAAGAGTTTATCGATTTTCCTCCTTGCGAAAGACGCTAATAACGAGGCGCATTGATCCCTGGTGTATGCAGCACCATTATTATTTTGCTTTACGGATTGAAAAATTCGAACAAGTGAACATTTTATTATTCGCATGCTTCCTTGCCGAATCGTTCATACTAATAGTGGTCACCAACGTTTTGCTTATGATAGTACGGTGACATTTAACAAATACATTTGTTCCTTCTTCTTCACACCTTACCTTACCACTTATCAGCTCCCACTATTTGCCATTCGGCATGGCGCATGTCTCTTTTGCCAATTTCATCCGGAACAGCCAAATTCATCTCCTGCTGCACGATCATCGTCGTGCACCGCGCGCGCCAATGTTTTTGTTGCCTTTCGTTTTAGCGCATTATTTGCATCTGCCAGATATTTGTCACTCGGCTATGCAGAAGCGGCGTGGGCCGCCTCTAGCTAGATGCGAAGAGCAACACTTTACACGAAACACGCGCTACCATGGGAACGGTTGGCGACAAAGTCGCTCATGCTTGCCGCGATTGAACCGCTGGATACCAGAAGGTTCAATCTCAGTTTCCTTTTATCCAGCGAACGAAGAGGATCTTGCTTTTCCGCACCCGAGTTGGTGACCGTTTTGGCTAGCGTGTGCTAGAGAGACTACGTGCTAATAGGACCATCTAACTCCGGCAATGGGACAAATAACATCTCGCACCCGTACGCAAGAGAGAACGAGAGCAAACACCCATAGATCTTTCGCGCATCACATGATATTCTTAAACCGTGGGGGTACCACTACGTTGCATTGTTTTTTCCAGTTGATGCAGATGAAATCCGTCGGTTGGGCAAACGGTTCAAGAAGCTCGATCTCGACAATTCCGGTGCGCTGAGCATTGACGAGTTTATGTCCCTGCCCGAGCTGCAGCAAAACCCGCTGGTGCAGCGTGTGATCGACATTTTCGATGCGGACGGTAATGGGGAGGTTGACTTCAAGGAGTTCATCCAGGGAGTGTCCCAGTTCAGCGTGAAGGGTGACAAACTGTCGAAGCTAAAGTTTGCCTTCCGAATATACGATATGGATAATGATGGCTACATCTCGAATGGGGAGCTGTTTCAGGTAAGCGAATACATTCATCCTGCGTTGTACCCCCTACCGTGTTAGCAATCCACAAGCAGAGAGTTGCCGTAATTCAGGTGAAAATGATGAATTCAAGAGACAGTCTGTTGGGACAGAGGTAGGAAATCAGATTCTAGGGAGCCTAAAATGGCAGGCCAAGTCCTCTCGTGGATATATTGGTGGAAAAAGTTATTGATTTTTAACCTGTGTGTTAATATCTCCGCATGAGAAATACAGTCAGATACAGAGGCTTCAGATAACACCAAGTCATTCCATAGCTCTTGAATGGACTTATTATTCAGACTGCCACAGAACAGAGCTGAAGAAAAAGGTATTTTTTATCGATCACCAACCAATGTTTTGTCCCGTGTTAATAGTGTGCCATTATAAACGTCAATATTCCCTAACTAAAAGCGAGAAAATACAGATTCCTTGACGGATCATTGCATTATGTTAGTTTGATTAACTGAAAGAGTGCTAGCTGGATGTTGCCAAAGTGTTTCAGTGATGGAAAAACCAGTTCTCTTACACGATCCAATTTTTATAGTTATTCTTTAAAAAAAAATGAATTCTTGATGAAGAAAACTAGACAAAATCCAGTTGCAAAAAATTAAAAAATCATTATGAAATGATAGCAAAATCGTAAACACGTGAAGAATGCGATCTTGCCCGTTAGCAGACGTCTAGTACAGAAGGCGACAATAACCCAATCTCACTTATTTGTTTTAAAACTTTTGAGATGTCAAGTAAAAGATAAAATAATACGTAGTTTAGAGGTTATAGGTTTGAAAATTTGATATAGAATGGCGAAAAAATATGGCAACCCTATTTAAAAGTAGAATAGCTTGAATGTGGCGAACGATCACAGCAATAGGAGGGAGAACGTTCAGCAGAGACGCTGAATCAATGCTAAAAATAATCATTCATCGTTCCGGGCCTACCTTGAATACTACATGCCATATATACACTCGCACACACACACTCACACTCACTTATGGCCCTGCGAGAAGCGCACGCAGCTTTAAAATCACAGGCCGACGAATAGAACTGCTCTTCGCGACCTTTTTTTTCTTCTCCGATTCTCTGACAAACAATAATTCATGTTTCCTTTCATGTTTTTCGCCACTCGCCCGGACCGGACTACCATCCCCGCCTCGCAGGTGTTAAAGATGATGGTCGGCAATAACCTAAAGGACACGCAGCTGCAACAGATCGTGGACAAGACGATCGTGTTCGCGGACAAGGATGAGGATGGCAAGATTTCGTTCGACGAGTTCTGCTCGGTGGTGGGCAATACGGACATTCACAAAAAGATGGTCGTGGATGTTTAAAAAGTTCCGCGCCCTCACCACCCACCGCCTACCTGGGGTCGGGTCGATCCGCTTAACCTCTTCCACCACACACACACACACCCTATAAAGCGGGGGGGGGCGGTTCAGTTCACTAAACTCGTATCTCTACTACCGGGGGAGGAAAACGGGAAAGGGTTGGCAGCAAGAAGCACAGCGTCGTCCTGCTGCAAAAAAGCTTCGTTTCTAAAACTATTGCAATTACGCCTCCCCAGTCTGCGTGTATGTTTCTATACCTTTTTTTTAATCAACTTATCTTTCTTTCCATCCAAAACAATACGGGCGGCAACACACAGACCAGCGCACTCTGAATTGCTTAAAGTTCACATTTAGAATAACGTTCACGCCATCGCTAGCGTTGTTGCTTGTTGTGTTGTTGGTGTGGTTCCGTCGGTTAATTAAATTGGGAGGAAAATGAGCTCCATATTACTCCATACTAGCATTCGATGCCAGAGAAATGATGATGATGATGATGGAATTAGGTAGGTGTTTGTGTGTATGTTTTTTTTTTATAAACTCCGGATCTTAAGTGTTTTTCTCACGTCCCTAAAACAAAATGGGTTTTTATATGCCTTTGTTTGTTGGGGTTCGTAATTGTTTAACCAGAAGGTAAGCGGCAACACATAATGCGTTATCGTTATATTTACACACACACAGAAACACACCGTTGTTATTGATATGTATGTCCCCCTTGTCTCTTAGTGGCGCGCGTTAGTCTGTGAAACTTCGTTATCAAACGTTTTTTAAAAACCATAAGAGAAACGATGGATTATTATGCTTAGCATTATGTTGTATAGTTTCGTTTACGTTTTTATTATTTTTTTTATTTGTTTCAATCATTATATATTTACGTACTATATTATTCTAGACCAATGTAGTTAAGGAAAAAAAAGTATGGTATAAAAAAAAAGGAATAAACTGTGCGATCGATGTCGATAAGTAATTTTAGCAGCAAAATTCACCTTAAAAAATTCGAATGAAAGGTCATCTCCAACACAAATGTCGCTTTTTGGATATATTCAAACCCATTTTCCCCCGTAGCTGCTGCCCGTAGTAACTAACAACACGGCAACAACGAGATTACGCATACACAAAATCTATTCATTATGGAAAAAGATACCTTTTTCTTTGTTATTTTGCTTCCCAAGATCCGTCTGTTTTCGCGTGTTTGTCTTGTCGACCCAAGAGGTAAACGCGTACTTCACTATTCTTCTCACAAATCTAGACAACAATTAACAAGGAGGATACTTAACGTATGCATAACAAATGGCATTAGTAGTGTAGGGCCAGCAGCAGGTTCTTCTCTTTGGCACCGTTAATATAATATTTAAATGAAAAACCAAAACTTCAATAAATTATAGTGTCCGGCTACGATTGTCAATCCTGTGAAAGCAAGGTTCATTATGGCAAGGATTAAAAATTAAATTATCGGACAACTAAATGCACCCAAACTTTAAAAGTATGCTTTTTGAAAGTAAAAAAAGGGAAACTTAATGGAACTGTGCAATCATTAGCATTGAAAAAGCTGTTTGAAACAAAAAAGACAACCCGGGGAACTGCAAAACCTGTTGTTAATATGTTTTTTTATATTTTTAAATTCAAAGCAGAGCGAAATGTTTTAGAGGTGCGCACGCGGGAGTGATCAATCGAGTACGATGCAAAACCAAAAAATAGATGAGAAGAAGCAAATCTGTGTACTTATCGTGTATGCATATAGCTGAAAACGCTGAACACTGAATTGCAAGTTTGTTAACATAGTTCTTAACGTGTACAACGTTTATCTACACCGAGAAGATGCAAAACAGGAGAGAAAAATCCCATTCTAATACGCCCCAGGATGATTGTGGACGGGGTTGGATCCGATCCGATGTTTGATTTGTGTTCAAACTCCTTTATTCATAGAAAATAACAAAACCCAACGACACCGATTCGTAAGATTCCTCTTCCATTCTTTTTACTTGATCATTTGTTTCGCCTTTCCCATAAACCTAACGAACCCCAACACACACAACCTCTCTCTCTCTCACGCGTTAAAGAGTTTGTCAGGCGTACAAGTAAAAGCATTAGAAGCATCAGCTAACTACGTTAGATACATACAGTAATATGTATATGTATATGCGCTCTGTTGCACAATCGTCATGTGCCAGTGCAAACAAAACAGCCATATTTTCACGTTTTGAACAGATTCTTAGGTTAGGAGTAAATTTACTTGCAACACGGAAAAGGAGGATAAACGTGTGTGTGTGTTCGCCGCGTAAGATTTGAAGGCACATTTAAACATAAGAGTGTTGCGTCGAAATGCGCGATCATGGTAATATCTATGTGCACATTTAAATACACACACACACACGCAGACACACGACACGTGTTCCTATACACTACTGTAGTAGGACACCGGGCTTGTCCCGTAAATACTTCCACCCAGAAGAACGGAAACACCCCTTGAATGCCATTCGACAAACACCATTCATCGGTGTGTGTGTGTGTGTCGTTTTCACGAATCTCTCAATTCCCACACATGTTGGTGCGTATTTCGTCGTGATTTTAAAGCTCCACTCCACGCGACTCATACAGTGTTTTGTGCGTGTGTTGTGTGTGTGTGTATCATTTTCGCCATATTCGCACTCAAAATAATCGAAAAACACGGATTCATTATACCCCGGAGCAAAACCAAAAACAAAAAAAACGGTTACCGCCGTCGCTACGTACAACCACAAAACGTAACGTTGCCGGTGGTCTACTTTGTCTCCTAACCCAAAACTGTGCTACGAATAAAGCAGAAATTCTATACTCTATGAAAGACATTCAACATGCATCAAACACTCATCTTAGTTTAGTGTGTTCACCCGCTGGATTTGTTTGCTTTCTTATGCACCGATCTGGTTTAAATCGATGATTCCGAAATTGTTTAATTGCGTTACAAATCTCTGGGATAAGCTATTCAACATAGAAATTGACTAACTTTGGATGGTAATCGACATAACTAACTTGTAGTAATTCCAGATAAGTCACTGGATTAAATTATACTCAAATTCTTAAAGTCAGCTTCTTGTCTGCAAAAATCGGAATGGAAAATCGAAAAATTCCTTCTCAAAATGGCGCAGTGTACGTAAGTATTAACGCCATTTGCCCCGTTAATGCAGCAGACAGGGACTCGTATCCTGGGTTGTCTTGATCTACGTGATTTCGGAGGCGGCTATTGTACGTTCTTGTCACTTCTACCGTTGATAAGTGTTTCGAAGTTCACAACAATGTGTTGTTGTGCTGGACCAAATCGATGAGTCCTGAAAAGGAGTGTGTGGAATTTGGGAATCAGGCGAGTTCCTTGATGTAAATATCGGCACCAAAACTTCACCTATCTGGGGTCAAAAATCAACACCGATTGCGTTGAATGTTGAATTGCGCGGAAAGGTGCTTGGGGCTGCCTGCCGGTCATACTATAGCCTGAGGAAACTTCTACACTCAAAATACTTGTCGCGACGGACGAAGCTGGGACTGTAGACGCCTCTGAGACATGGACTTTGTCCAAAACGTACGAAACCCTCTTAGCCACGTTCGGGAGGAAGATGCTCAGAAGGATTTTTGGCCCCCGTATGTTATGAAGGACAATGGAGGTGCCGCTACAACGACGTGTTCTACGAGCTGTACGGTGACCTCACCATCGTGCACAGCGAATTAGACTCGCCCTACCCGTAAAATCCTTTTAAACCGTCCACATGGACAGAGGAGGCGTAGTAGGAGGCCCAAATTAAGATGGAGTGATGGCGTTGATGAAGCGGTTTATTCTCTATGCTTCCGACAGAAAAAAACGCCGCAGCATCAGGGAAGCTACATACTGTATATTGGATAAGATACTCCGAAAGAGATTTGCCTACACACGCCTATTGATCACTGCTCAGGTCAGTTGGAAGTCTCTTAGTTGGACAACGAGTCGATAATTCTGAGTGATTATAACATTCTTCAATCACGGGTAAAGCTACGGGTTGTCTGACAAAATTCTGCATAATTTGAAGGGCTATTAAGTGGCCAGAACCTATCTTTAATTAGTCGTATTCGTCTTTCTTTAGAATAATAAGAAGATATTGCAAACTTTGTAGCGATTATAACGGTTTGGCAGGATAAGAAGACATCTGAACAAAGCACGATGGACAGAGTTGGCTTGGTTCGATTGGTCACTCTTGGTCATCGAATGAAAAATCGTTAAACCCGTTCTATTTTTGGTGATTGTATAGTATAGGATACTTATATACTTTATTTACTGCACGTCGCCACAACGATAACACGATACACGCGGGGGTTTGTTTCTTTTTTTTTATCATAAAATTTCGTTTAGGCACATGGTGTTCGTTTCACAGTTCCAATAATCATAATAATAATAATACGCATAAATCCCGTAAAATGTCTTTGCCCTTTGCTTGCAAAGTTAGTCTCGTCTGTAATAATATCCGGAACGGCTTTGTTTTGCTCGCTCGCTCGTCACTTTAGTTAAACTAATCGAAAATCACACTCGGACGTGGAATGGTGAAAAAGAGGGAAAAATGACAGATAGCCGCCCCTCAAGGCTTGGACCTTCTGCCAACATCCAACATCCGACCAACGAACTATCTGGTCTGCTCTAAAGAAGCATCACGTACGTACGCTAGGCGTGTTAAGTGGCAGGTATTACTTTCGGCACCATAGGTGTAAACTTTTAAGTTATAATCATTTGCTTTTTCAATCCCGGCCCTCCCTCTACCATTAGCAGATCCTTTTTTCTTCTCGCCGCCGCCGTACGACGATGAATCCCCATCGCTCGAGATCGTATATCGTACACTTACGTAAAGGTTGTATATGGAGGAATAGATTAGAATATCTAGCAATAATACGCTTAACGAACGTTCGCTTGAAGCGTTTAAGCAAGCAAAGTACGTGGAAAGTGATTCATCTCGATGAAATCCTGCACTATCTCCTCCAGCAGTTCGCGCGTTATCTGCGGACGACGCAACCGGTACCCGTAAGACTTTAGCTTTTCGTTGCTTAAATGCAGATGCTTGTGCAGCAGCAACTCCTGATCCATGTACGGTGTGAGCGGCGAATTCTGCACACCGTCCCGCTGGCACAGTTCGGCCCACGGCCCAAGATGGCGATCGTTAATTTCCTCGATAGCGCCGGCCATGTCGAGCTTCGTCATGTTCGACATGGTGACGCCCCAGTAGTCGAGCTTGATGCCAAACATGTCGGCCAGCAGTTCGCTTATCATTGCCTGCGTTGCGTTGCTATCGTCACACACGTTGATCGTTTCGTGCAGCGTGCGATCGGTTTGCAGCAGCTCCCAAATGCTACCGCACACGTCTTCTACGTGCACCACGTTCATCTTCATCGTTCCGGTCCAGAGCAGTTTCATCGTTTCGCCCAGATGTTTATAGATTCCCGCTATAATGATGCGTGGTGCTAAAACAACAAGACACAAAGAAGAATCGCATTATTAGTCTGGTGTGTGCAAGTGTGTTTCTCTGTGTGGAAACGCAACGTGTTCCCCAAGAGACACGTACTCAATCCCTTCCGATCGCCAACACCATAGCAGATCGGCAGTCTCAGTATGGTGTAGGGCAAATCCTTTATGGCAGTCAGTTCCTGTTCCACCTTCGCCTTATACTTGCCCACCATCGTCCACGGTTCGACCGGGCAGTCTTCGCTCTGTGGCACCTTCTCGTCCGAGTACATGCTGCCGGTGCTTAGCTCAATGTAACGCTTCGCATGATGCTTCACAGCCTCCGTTGCACAGTTTAAGCTTAGCTTCAGTATACCTTCCTGGTAGACGGGGTCCGTTTGGCCGGGTTTCGTTTCGGCCGCACAGTTTATCACATAATCCCAACGCTCCCCAACATTCCTGCTGTTGGTCGCTGCACTCCGTTCCAAACGCATTTTGGCACGATGTGGGATTTATTAGATTGGCGCTTACGAATTCTACCCGCTCGTTGGCGAAGGCTTGTGTGTGCCGGCTGTTTAGCCACGCCATTAGGGGTGGTGTTTTGTCCACTACCTTAATGCGACCGGCCAGATCATGGGTGACGAGATAGTCGACTAGATGGCGTCCAATAAATCCACATCCTGTGGAAAAACAAGAAATGGAACGAACAAGCAAGAATAAAAACAAGGAATTCGTGTGTGTGTAGTCAACCATGAAACAAAGATTCCGCGCTATCGGTGATTGATCTCGCCCGGTTCTATGCGCACAGTGAGTGGCATTGAACCGTGATTATCGCGCTTCAGAAACCGGCTTTTACGAACAACACGTTCCTGCGAACGCGATGCGCAGAATATCGATCATGGGTGGCAATTATGTGACATTAACTTAATTATGAGCAGGCAGAGGCTGCTCGAGAGAGGGCCACATTGTTGCGCAACGAGATTTTTCGCTTCCCTTCCCCTACCCTTTCCATCCGGACAAAAGCAAATACTCTTCACAATTACTACTCCCCTAGCAGCGAATTACCTCCAAGGACTAGAACGTTCGGTTTTGACATAATTATTCACTTTTTACCACCTCAAAACAAAATGGGCTTCACAATTTGCTGCTGCACACCGGAACGGCGACGAAACACGTTGGGAATTAATACACGAACACGACACTTAAAACAAAACGAAACTATAGTACAAACGCAACGGTGTAAAATGGCACGAAAAGCAGCGAGCAGCGAAATGAAGCTTAAACGCGGAACAGAACGAAAAGATGATGGCCAATGTACAGTGCAAGTGCAGCAACACAAAAAAACGGTAACACAACCAAGTGCAGTGTGGTGCAGCGAAGATGCAGCAACCGTCCGTCGTTGTTGCGGCACGATGAGTGTTGTTTTTGTTTTCTTTTTATCACCCAACTGCACCTGTGCCTTTTATATATCGTTGTGTGCGGAGCGGCCGGTTCGTATGCACCGTACGTACGGTTAGTACATGTGTGCATTGCGTGACATTGGCATTTGCTGACAGTTGAATGCTTGCGATGGGAAAAAAAGAAAATAAGTAGAGAAACTTGGTAATGAATGCATATCTTTTTTCGAAAACAATTAAATTTTGTTTGGGTAAAATTGAACGCATTTCTTTTCAGTTTTTTGTGCAAATTATGTACTCAAGGCTATTATATGAGACCAGGTGGTGGAATACAAAGCAATTTGACATTTCCCGATTTGACGTAAGTCCTCCGGAGCAGCGAGAGCTCTGGTGTCACATTTCACGGTTGATCATGTTTTTTATTTGTTGAAAGCAACAGCAAGTGCGTGATACGAGCCGATAAATTAAACTAAATATCTTTTGCGATCCGTGAAAAGTGTTGTAGTGTAACAGGAAGTGTTGCTGTGTTATTGTGTGCGTGAAACAAACTAGGAATAATGCCAAGTCCGTGTGCTGTTGCCTTCTGCAAGCATAACCATGCTGCAGCTAAAAGGCAAGGCAATATGATAACATTTTATAGATTTCCATTGCACGGAGAGGTACGGGATCAATGGATACGGTTTTGTATCATTGGAATCCACCAAAGTGTAGCGTTATTTGTTCTACGCTTGATTAATTCTTGATTAACAGCTGATTTGATTTTCAAATATGACGTAAGAGCTCTGAAGATGTCGAGCGTCAAAATGGCTATTCCACCACCTGGTCTCATATAATAGCCTTGTATGTACTCCAGCAAACGTCATAGGTTTCGTTCATGAACCAGCCTGGAATTGTGTCATTTCCGAGATTGTAACGCCAGCTGTCACTTTGGGGCGAAGGGATTCTGACGTGTTGTTTTGTTGATGTACACTTGGCACTTTGGCAATTTGTAAGCCACCGCAAAACTAAACTACAAAATGTTCAATATCGCTACACATATGGTAAGTATTCGGGGTTCAATAAAATACCACCAAGCGCCTCTATGCCACTACTACTTTGCAGGACTTTGAGGGTCAAGGAAGGGCCGAGAAGCTTTCCCGCATCATCATTACCCTGTTCGGTACCGTCGGTCTAGTGTGGGGCTACATTATCCAGCAATTTTCTCAAACGGTCTACATTCTCATCGCCGGTGTACTGCTGGCGTCGATTGTAAGTAACACGGATATCGCCCGGATGTCTAAGTCACCCACTAGCAATGATGATTAATGCGCTATAATCGCATCTTTTAGCTCACCATTCCACCGTGGCCCATTTACCGTAAGAAGCCGCTAAACTGGCAAAAGCCTCGTCCAGATCCGCAGACCACACAAAGCTCATCAGATGAAACGAAGAAGAAAAAGAAAAACTAGTTCTCCCCCGGCTGGAACACGCTTGCTGATCGGTTAAATTACAAATAAAAGAACACTTACTGTGGGCTGGCGGCAATCGTCTGTTTGTCGGAGCAAAAACATAACACGTGTAAGTAGCGTTTTCCTATATATTTCACCCTAGTACAGTGGCCGTTTGTACGCTTTCAACTGTGCGTGATCGTAATGTTTGTGTATTAGATTGTACATATGACGGAAGAAGAACAGTATGTTATCGTACTGCCCGTTGTACGGTTTTACACCGTCCGGATTCACCTCGCTCGGGTGAATGATACGATCCTTCGGAATTTGGTCCACCTTCAGATGGATGTGGTCGAGCCCACGGTACCGGCTGTCCAGCCCCCAGGCAGCAATGTGCACTTCCAGCACGAACTGATGTATGGCTTCGACCGTAGCCAGAAACCACCGTGGACTGTTGCGCTGATGGCGCCAAAATTGAGAAATTCTGTTCTGTATCACAACGGTGCGCAAGCACGATAACCGTTCGTCCTTGTAGATGCCACGACACTGGCTCCAGGTACTGTCGATGAATACGGCCCGCTTCACCGGGAAGTTCGTCGTGCAGCTGGACCCATCCGCCTCTGCCACCGGCAAATGTGTGTCTACAATGTCGTTCAACCGGTAGCGTAACAACGTGCCCATATGATATCCCTTGGGAAGGCCATAATTTTCCTTCATCTGGTACGTTTCACCGTTAAACAGGCTCGCCACCGTCAGTGCTGTCGGGGTGGGAAATATCAACACAACACCGTCCTCCTCGCGATAGTCGGGAATGGCTGGATAGGTGTAGATTTTTACATCGTCCGGTGCCAGTATGGCTGCATGTACCGCCGTACTTTTACCATCGATCTCATTCCGATGCTTTATGACGTCGATTTTGATCGGCAACCGAAGGCGAGGCACACGCGCCCCTATTTCCCCGACCGGCAGATAGCATGTGTAGCAGAAAAACTTGCGCGATTTGCCACAACTCGAGCAACAGCTGCGACCCTCGACATCCATCAGAAAGTCGGTGTCCGCAATGTCCATCCCTTCGAAGGGATCCGGTCGATTTGGGGTGGATTCGGCTGAGGCCATACTTAGGTGGGCTAATTGGTTAACAAATGCGATACGATGAACCTTTTTTTGGATGCGTTTGTTTACATGTTTTTTTTTTGTTGGTGTTTGCTCAACCTGCAATTGACGTTTATCTTTCAATTCAAATTCGTAACGCTTAACCGTTAGGCGTTACACAGTGCTTTGCACATGTTGAGCAACGTGTAGTAAATTGAAAGTTTGGGAAGAAAGAAGTTAGCGGATCATGTGGCCACCAAGCGATCTCGTTTTCTATGCGTCTTTGACGTTCTAAGTTTCTTTTCTTCCGAAGACTTCTTCGGTGAATGAAACTCGTCATCTGGGAGGGCTTATACCTTCCGAAAAAACTTAGTCATGCAAGGTACCCTGGATCGTCATTCATGTTTCATCTACCAAGTTGCCTAGTAGTTTTTTTTTTTTTATCATTTATTTATAGAGGCTTTTGGTCTCATAGACCTCATTCGCCTCTTTATTGCCTAGTAGTTGAAGAGGTTTCGTCGTCCAATCTTAAACATGCAATAGTCCGTCGAAGGTACCTCGTCGTCTGATGTGTCTTGTCTATCAAGAGACGTAAAGAATCTTCGTAGTGCGAAGGGGTCCCATCTTCCACGGTACCTCTACTCCTTGAAGTTATCTCAAAGTTGAAGGGATTTCGATATCCAAATTGTATCTGCCAAAGGATCCTTGTCTACCAAAGAGACTTTAAAGAGGGGCCTTATCTTACAAGAGATTTCGTAGTGGAAGAGTCTTCGTCGGCGACTATGTCGTATCAAAAGACCTTTAATTCCTAGGAGCATCCAAAGCACCTTGTCGTGAAGAAGACCTACTCATTTCCAGATCCTCCACCGAATTGCATAATGCGTATACCGTTCTGACGATAAAACTAATGCATATGTAAATGATATTTTCTCACAAATATATGTAGATATACATTACAAAACTCATGCTAAAATTTACCACTCTATAAGCTAGCTTTTATTAATTCCCGTTCGAATAGCTTACAACAATATCCTCCAAGAGGGGTTTTTTTCATGTCTTTATAACGTTTACACAAGTGTACACCACACACACATAGAGAAGGGAGAGCGAGAGACAGAGAGAGACTAAGGGCAGTATAGGCGAAACTGAAAGGTCGAAAAAGTAAAACTGTTTGCACCGGTGGTCCGGGGGATGTTGGTTTAACTGTGTTTTATTTGAATATACTAGTAATTGTATGTATATGTTCATATATTTATAGGTATATCATCTATCTCCATCGATGGGAGGGGGCAAAAATTAGACACCGCAGTGGCATTGAAATCACCACCCCACGTCATTTACCACCAATTATTATTTAAACCAGTATCCACATCTCCGAAAACCCAATTCTACCTGTCGCCGATGTTTGTTTTCTTTGCCTTTCCCTATTCCCTATCCGCAGGAGTACTCCTCTAGAGCCCAACACGAAACGTTGCATTGTTTTGGACAAGCAGCAGTATCACTAACTGTGTGTAGTAGTGTATGTGTTATTGAGTGGGGGGAAAATTTGCAAGTTTCACATTAAATAACGACGAGTACAGACAGAGACAGGAATTGTGTTTTTTTTTTGTTTGTTTGTTTACTCGCTAGAATTATTTGAAGATACGGGGGATTTCTTATGTTCCTCTACTGCCGCTTCGCCTATCCACACGCCTACTTGCTGCTGCCCTCGAGTAGAGGAACGAGCATTGTCACATCCGTGCATATCGTCCGTGTGTTCATTACCTACTTATCCTTTTTATGCGAACCCCTCTACGTGACATCATCATGCTCATTCCGATGATGGAACATTTAATACGTGAAGGAACGCAACGCCATGCGTCCTGATCCTTCCGCAATGCGCGCGCGTGTGCCTGTGTGTGGAACCGTTTGTGTGAAGCGCGTGTACACTATTGATAATGAAGAATGTCTAGTTGTTTTACCCAGCTTGTCTTTACCTTTACTCACTATCCAGCTGATCCGTTCCTTCGGTTCGAAAGTGCACATCCAATAACCAAGGTTGTAGCAGAGTTTGCAAATGGAAAAAAGCCAAAAAAGTAACGCAAAAGATGCAATTAAAAACTGCCACATGATATACACAGCGGTATAGTGAAGAATGTCGCTTACAGTAGTAGTAGTTGCAGTAGTGTGTGTGTGTGTTCAGTGTTTATAGATCCAGCGAGCTCTCCGAAGAAACGATCAATCCCCGAAAACGATACATCCCACATTCGAACAAAAATAGTTGATGAAGCAGAACAGCAGCAGGAGCGCAGTAAGTGCGAAGCATTCCCGCGCTCACTCACGCCAGCCCCACCACCACCCCAGCTTACACAGTTCCGTTTGGTGGCGCACATTGTTAGCTGAGCGACAGCTGCCCGAGCGCTAGCAATCGTTCGACGGCCGCATTAATGTCGCCGAACGAAGCAATCAGGGCCTGCAGGTTCGCTTCCCGGTTAACGAAGCCCATCGCCGTCAGCTGATCGAGCTGCGACCGGTAACGCTCCTCCGGTGGAATGTTCGCGTCGGCCGTACCGGACGACATCCCGTTTATCATGCGGGCCATAAACTCGGAAAACAGACCATCATTGTTCGGGGGCGCCTGTCCAGCGGCTGCTGCACCACCACCACCTCCCGCAGTCGCCGCTCCGGTGCTGGTGTTGGTTGTTGCACCGGGACCGGCCGTGGTCGACGCTGGTGCGCCCGGCATCGGTGGAATGCCCATCGAGGTCATCAGACCGGGGGCGGCCGAACGCAGCTGCTCCATGCCTTGCTGAATCTGCAGGATCGCGTTCAGTGCCTGCGGATTGGTGACCATCTGCTGCACCTCTGGGTTCTGCATCTGGCGCAGCAGCTGCGGCATCATCGTGCGCATCTGCTCCTGCAGTGCGGGATTGTTGGCCAGCAGCGGATTTTGGCTCATCAGTTGGGCAGCCATCGCCGGGTCCGCGTTTAGCGCTTCCATCATGGAACGGGTGGTCGGCGAGTTGAGCATGTTCGACATGACAGCCGGATTTTCGCTCATCTGCTGTATCAGACTCTGCATGGCCGGTGTATTGAGCAGCCCGAGCGGCGTTCCGGCACCATCCGTCCCGGCACCACCACCACCACCGGTGGCTCCTCCTGCGGCTCCACGACCAGCTCCACTGCCGGCGCTACTCCACGGGTTCGGCAGTGGGCTACGGTTTTCGGTGCCCTGCTGTGGATTGCCGCCTCCGCCGCCTCCTCCCCCACCGCTAGCGCTGCCCGAATCAGACGTACCGGAGTACGGGTTGCGGAACGCAACGTTCATCATCGGTTCCTGGATGTCACGGTAGATTCGCTGCAGCGCACTATACCCACCCGGGACGCTCTCGAGGTTCGAAATGGCACGGTCATGCGAGCGCATCAGCTCCTGCAACATCGACGGGTTACGCGCTAGCTCCATCGTTTGTCGCAACAGTTCCGGATTGTTGAGCATGTGCGAAATTTCCGGATTGCGCTGCATCAGCTCCTGCATCTGCGGGTTCGAGGTCAGTATCTGGCGCATCGTGTCCGGGCTGTTCATCATCTGCTGCACGAGCGGATTGTCCAGCACGGTGCGCATCAGGTCCGGGTTGTCCAGCAGCTCGTGCTGCATGCGCGACTGCAAATCCATAAAGTTGGTCTGATTGCCACCGAGCGCGCCGAGACCGGCGATACCGCCGAGCTGGTTCAACCCGAACGGTGTCTGCGACACGTCGGCCGGTGCTCGCCGGGCCGTCTCGGACTCGGCACGGGCCGCCGCCTTTATGACCAGATACAACATTAGTTTTTTATTCTAAATTGTGCTTTAAATTCTTAGCGTTTAGCCATAAAGCGTAAACTGTAGAGTTTTTTAAATATACATTTATTGCTACTATATATTCAGAGAGAGAGAGAGAGAGAGAGAGAGAGAGAGAGAGAGAGAGAGAGAGAGGGTAAGAAACAATCAAAATAGAGATAAAAATTCAAATTGCATCAGTTCTCCCCCGTTAGAAACATCCAAACGACCGCCATTCCGGATTATATTCAATTAAGTAATGCTCAGCAACCAGAGGTGGTGGTGATAAACACATTTCATCATTTTCAACCTTCATTCCAGTGGGCTACGCGCCTGCGAGAGTGTATATGTGTATGCAGGCAGCAGCAGCAGTCGCTCCAGCGACACGCACACACTCAAAACCATGTGTCATGTTTTTGTTCGATTTTTCCTAGTCACTCTGCACTGTATGCCCATCATAATGCTTTACCTATCCCTTTGCGACCCTTTTTCCATCGTCTCCGATAACACTAGAACGACCGGAAACAGCATAACCTGATCCGGAACAATAAACGGAAACGACCAACCCGAAACGCATTCACTTGCAAAACGCGCTAGGGCAGAAAATTCTCGAATCACTCGAAACATCACACCACCATCATATACGCGGACGCTGGGTGCTGCTGTTGGTCGAGCTTACGGGTCCGTTGCGATCGCAAACACACACACACACACACGCACGCCCGCCATCATCGTTGCACCGATTTCGTACCGTGTACAGCAACAACTTACATCTTTAATTTCTGCATCCTCCTCGATCTCGACCGATTTCCTATCTTTTGGCGTTTTCACATTGATGGTGATTTTTTTCCCACTCGCTCTATTCTCCGCCATTATTCCGTTGCCTGTTTTGTTGTAAAATCTTTTCTCAGCGACACCACCACTCTAGTGACGGGAACGGAATCAGCAGACGTACTGGCAGGTTGGCTCATGTAGCGCTTTGTTTGAAGTTTCATCTAGAGCGAAGAAGAACAAGCGAGCGTGTGGGAAGAAAAAGACTGACTGACGTTTTGGTGCAGAAATGCTATGTCGATTAATTTAAATGGACGGGTACAGTTTTACTACAAACTTTACATAACGTGCGACGTTAATTTTCCCTCCCCCTTTCTGCTGAATTTTAATTCAATTGCTAGAGTGATATTTCATTTTACGCACACAACATACACGTATGTTTTAATATAAACTGCCACGATTTATGATAAAGTACACAATTGAAACATTTATTATCAGATCTGTGTGTGTGGGGTGGTGATTGAGGTTTGAAAATCATCATTTCCAATTGTGCGATGAACAGATTTGTTTTTCCTAACACAACAACGCTTTTCATTCGTTTGTTTTGTCTGCGAGAATTTAAATTTTGTGTAACGAACGATCGAGAGCCACATAATGACTATATTGAACAAGAACGCTAGTGATCGTTCGGTGAGCAACGACCGATATTATTGGAGTACACAGTAAGTGTATGTAAAAAATAAATTTGTTGAATCCGCTCCGGTACTTTCCAAGTGTTCGAGTATTAAGAGAGAGCCGACGTGTGTTTTGTAACAAATACCGATATTGTGCAGCACAATATGTGTACTTGCAATACCTTTATAACATTCAGGTGCCAAATTCTAAACGGCTTAGCCTTAGATAACTACAGTCTTCAGTGTCTTTAGTGTCTTACTCGTTTGAGAGCTACGAACGCCACTAATTTTAGCTTCCCAAATTTGTGCCTATTTGTACGAACCGAATTTGCGACTGCCCAATTCCGATACGTGTGTGCAGTAAGGACTATCAAACCGCAAGCGCACACATACAATTCCTGCTAAAGCTTGCAGTAGTAATTAACGTGCAACGTTCGCCACCAATATGTTTGGTAGAACAAATCGCTCCAAACCAAGTCAGGTACAAATTGTCCATCTAGTGCACGCCGCAACATTCGGACGAGCGTGCGTTTGCCCTACAAGAAAGAAATTAAACAAACAATGTCTCGCTGATGCGAAATCGACCACCTCCTTTCGTGGGCCTATCGTGGGCAAGAACAGCATACGTGTA
The DNA here is from genome assembly GCA_002091835.1 of Anopheles maculatus. NCBI lineage: Eukaryota > Metazoa > Arthropoda > Insecta > Diptera > Culicidae > Anopheles > Anopheles maculatus. Next base: position 6,817 of record KZ063472.1, on the reverse strand, counting down.
CGAGTACAATTTTTGGGACAGTCCTTTAAAACGTAAACTCACTCACGTTTCTCAGGTGCAAATACAGTAAGTGTGGTTGTGAGATGTGTGTGTTTTTTTAGACGTACTGTACGCTTCCTTACCCAATGCACCACACCGTGGCACATCGTACGGAAAAATTCGAAGTTTTTGAGAGTGAAACTTGCTTTTCGAACAACAACAGCAACAATGTGGGTAGATGTGCATGATTCAAAACGAGCTGGATGGGATGAACAACACATAGGCGTTTTCTGTGAAGTGAAATTATGGCACGCAAGCACTACAGTCGGTTTTAGTAGCTGGCAATAGTAAGTGACAAACAAAAAACAGACTGTTGTTTAAAATGAAAACATTACAATAGATGACGGTTCAACTACTGACTACCGATCGTGATAATGATGATGGCACATACACAAATCTACCACACAATAGTCATTCGATTATTTAAAATGTTTTTGCTTTGCTTACACTACACTCAACATTGCCACCCAAGTTCAATTGATCGTGCTGGCATATGAAATTGTCTACTTGGTTGTATACTATGAACTAGTAAATGCTTTAGAATATAGTTAAGACATATATTTTTGCACACGTTCACAGTTTGTTTGCCGTGCGTATACTTGGTGCACGAAAAAGGTGATGGTGGTGCTCTCTAGATGTAACGATTAGATTGAGCCATTAGACAATCACGCACTACGTGTGGCCCTACAGGACTCGTGTGCCATTTATTTGAATATGGATGATGATAATGGATATAGATGGACATTAAGAAACTAGTAGGTGACACGCACAAAACCAATCAGTAACATCATGCGTAACAAGGTAAAATAAAAGCAAGATAAAAAATTCAAAAGCTTCATGCCAAAAATGGGGCATTCGGTGAATTTAAATCTTTAACATGCGAACGCACACATAATACAGCAATTAGATGTTTAAGAATAAACATTAAACGTACGGTTACTAGAGCTCAGCAAGGTCTGGATCAGTCAACAGTTAATTTGTGTGTTCGTATTGGTGGTGTTTCACTTTTGGCGGATAGTTGAAAGAAACATTTTTGGTGTACTCATCGTTACACTGACCGATATTATGCCATATCCTTTTTATCGCCTACGCTCGCTCTAATTCACTAAACATTAATCTTTCTCTCGTTTTCTCTCTATCTGTGTGTGTTGTGTCTGCACATTGTCTATGCTAGGGGAGGAAATCATTTATAGGACTTGAGAGAATGGTAAGCTTTAAATGGCATGCTTCGACACAGGGTTCACTATTATGTAGCCTAGTGACGGATTCGCTAACGATTACTGGGCCGGTTGGATTTGAGTTTCCAATTTTGTCCCCTTTTTTCTCGTGTACAGCCAGTAGTAGAAGTGTTCGGCTAGCGAGAGCGATGATGAAGGATGAAATACACGGTGAAAATTGGAGAAAGATGATTACGGTACGGATGAGGCCTGCAGCACGGTAGTTAAAGCCACATTCCGGTAGTGATTAGCGAACGAAACGAAACGAACAAACTGAATGCAAGTAAGAAAATAATCAAAGTAACACAACCAGGCACACACACACACGCATACACAGGAGCAGATGATGGTCGCGTCACCCGTGACCGGAGAGAGCCGGAGCACACACACACCGTTCTGACAGGCTGTTTTGGCCACCGCGTTATCCACTCCAACTGGGCGGGGACACAAATATTCGAACGGGGGGTGGGTAGGCGATAATGTCGTGTGAGCGAACTCTGTGGCATGAGGTGGCGGTGGAATTAACGTATGGGAACGTAATGCGTGATGCCCGCTAGTAACCGGCAGGCGATGCTTGTCGTGAGCTGATCGATACCAGCGAGGACAGTGCTTCGAATTTTACCAAACGATGCACGGGAACGGTTTACTCAGTTCTTACTGACACTCTTCAGCATGCTGCCGCCGCCGCCACCTCCCATAACACGCCTCGGTCCGTGATCGTGCACGGTCAGGTCGGGCTGGGGCAGTAGCAGCTGTCCCGGTGGATGCGCATGGTGTTGCGCTTCGCGCGCTTCGTGTCCTGCGCCTCTGGAAGACGATCCGGCCGGTGGCGGCACAAGGTGTACGGGGATGGAGTTGGATTCGATCTTTTTCTTCAACCCGCGGAATGTTTGCGTCATGTTTCGCAACTGATACCGGAGCGAGTTTGTCATTTCCTTCTGCAGCTGCTGCACTTCCTGCAAATCCTTGCGCAAATTCTGATACTCATTCTTGACCTCGGTCACGGATTCTAGCAGCTCCATGACGGACTCATTTTCCAGCGACTCAAGCTCATTCTCGTCCAGGTTGCGCTCGACGTCGGTCAGTTTGAGGGCAAGCGAATCGAGCTGGACTCCGGCAGTGTCCACCTACCGAAAAGGAAAGCGAAAGAAGGCGTCAACCGTATCGGGGTGGAAAAGTTAACACATTTGCCCCTTTTCTTGAGCGTTCTTACACATTTCTCCAGATCGCACAATGCATTCGAGATCATGTTTACTACATTAAAGCCACGTTCGACAAGTAACTACACTGTTTTCGCACAAATTACTCCTATTTTAACAACACACCAAACATTGCAACAAAGATTTTCGACGAGACGTTCTTTTTTTTCTGTGTTATCAACACTACAGAACAAAAGGTCCTGGCAAAGGATGTGTCAAACTTTGAACCAAACGGTGAAAATACGGGCCAGTGTTGCCAAAGCACAATCATGAATATTTGTTGTTAACGTGATAAAAATTAGTATTTTAGTATTATTAAAAAAGGGCTATTGTTGCGTTTTTTTTGTTTGACAATAGTATTAAATAATTATTTTCCTTTATTGTGTCCGGAAATACAAAATAAAAAAGAAAAAGAGAGTCCAAATAAAGGGAGCATTGAACCGCATCCTATAAACCAATCACTACCCACACAATCACGCAAGCAAGCAAAATCGAAATATCGATTTGTTGTGATCCGCAAACACGGCCAAACAAAGCAACGCATAAACCTTCTATTCCCCGTCCTGAAGGGCTTTGCTTGTGCACCACTCAGGGCACCACATTGTCGCCGGCACCACTATGTCCACCGGTCGCTTCGTTTCGTCGGCATCGATCGGCAGCACCAGCACCTCCTCCAGCACGCAAATATCGGCCAACGTGCCCATCTCCAACACGGCCAACAAGTGGAAACGGGAGAGTGATTGCGATGAGTTTGTCGGTGCCCGCCGCTCGAAGCACACGGTCGTGGCGTACAAGGAAGCGATCTACGTGTTCGGTGGGGACAATGGTAAAAACATGCTAAACGATCTGATACGGTTCGGTGTGAAGGATAAATCGTGGGGCCGTGCGTTTGCTACCGGGACACCACCAGCACCCCGGTACCATCATTCGGCAGTCGTCCACGGTACGTCGATGTTTGTGTTCGGTGGGTACACCGGGGACATTCACTCGAACTCCAATCTTACCAACAAGAACGATCTGTTTGAGTACAACTTCCAAAATGGTCAGTGGACGGAGTGGAAATTTATTGGCCGCACGCCGGTAGCACGAAGCGCACACGGTGCCGCTGTGTACGATGGCAAGCTGTGGATTTATGCTGGGTACGATGGGAACGCTCGGCTGAACGATATGTGGACAATACGGTTGACGGTATGCGGTGGAAGATGCTGCTCGTGGCATGATCCGTTCCTCTAAACCGTTCCATTTTAAACTTTTTTAGGGTGAAACGCATCAATGGGAGGAGGTCGAACAGAAGGGTGATCGACCGCCAACATGCTGCAACTTCCCGGTGGCCGTCGCTCGGGGCTGTATGTACGTGTTTTCCGGACAAAGTGGTCTTCAGATCACTAACACACTGTTTCAGTTTAACTTCAAAGATAAAACGTACGTACGGAGCGATCCGGATGTTATAAATAGTCTATCCTAAAGCACCGGTTCACTCTTACAGCTGGCGACGAATATCGACGGAACATATTCTGCGTGGCGCACCACCGCCACCTGCCCGACGCTATGGCCACACGATGGTACATCACGATCGATTTCTGTACGTGTTTGGTGGAGCGGCTGACTCGACGCTTCCCAACGATCTGCACTGCTACGATCTGGACAGCCAGATATGGTCCACCGTAACGCCAGCACCGGAATCACAGATCCCCAGTGGTCGCCTGTTCCATGCGGCGGCCGTCATCGGTGATGCGATGTACATTTTCGGTGGAACGATCGATAACAATGTACGCAGCGGCGATACGTACCGGTTCCAGTTCTCGAGCTATCCCAAATGCACGTTGCACGATGATTTTGGAAAGTTTCTGCAGAATCGTCAGTTCTGTGACGTACAGTTTATCGTCGGCACGGAGGAGGTTAAAATTTCGGCCCACATTGCTATGATTGTAGCTCGTTCGCAATTTTTACGGTCAAAGATATTGTATGTTATTTGCTTGGCAGCTTTACTTCAGGAAGAAATAGGTAATTATTTTTCCTCGGTTTTATTTATACAGAGCTGCGCGTGATGCAAGAAATTTGCATTTCGAGAAACTGTTTGGCACGACGGACGTACCGTTGGCAGAGCAACCCATTTTAGAGGTTCAACTGCCGGATGCCCAATCGGAAGCGTTCGAGATAGTGTTAAATTACATCTACACCGATCGTATTGTTTGTAAGTAAAGGACTGTGAGATTAGAGACCGCCGTAAAACCAATGCATTTTCTCCCTTCACAGTTAAAGACCCGTTTAGCCACAAGCTCGTACTCATCATGATGGATGTGTACCAGCTGGCGGTACAATTCAACATTCCTCGGCTGGAGCAGCTGTGCGTGCAGTATCTGGAATTTAAGATCTCAAAATCGAACGTACTCGATGCGCTGTACAATGCGGACCGGATGGGCCTAACGCTCATCAAAGACTACTGTCTCGGGTTCATCGTGAAGGAAGATCATTTCTACAACATCGTAATGTCGGCCGAATTTGCAGCCCTCGACAAACCGCTCATCGTGGAGATTATTCGCAAACGGCTTAACCCGAGCAAAAACACAACGGACATGAAGTATGACAAAACGATCGGTACCACGCTGGAAAGCGATATGGCCGTGTTTCTCAAGTCGGGTGGAAAAGAGTTTTGCGACATCAATTTGGTGCTGGAGGAAAAGATAATACCGGCGCACAAATCGATACTCGCTGCACGGTGCACCTACTTCCAGGCAATGTTCCGTTCGTTTATGCCGGCGGACAATACGGTTAACATACAGATCGGTGACATTTCCCCTTCGCTCGAAGCGTTCGATTCGCTGCTACGGTATATCTACTACGGCGACACCAAGATGCCGCCGGAGGATTCCCTCTACCTGTTTCAGGCGCCCTGCTTCTATGGGTTCGCCAACAATCGGCTGCAGGCGTTCTGTAAGCACAATCTGGAGAATAACATCACGTACGATAATGTGCTGCAGATACTGGAAGCATCGGACAAGATGAACGTGCTGGACATTAAGAACTATGCGCTCAAGATGGTGGTGCACAACTTTAGCCAGGTGGCGAAGCTACCGAAGATGCAGGATCTGTCGCGGGAGCTGCTGCTCGACGTGATAATGGCGATTGCGGACATGAAGGTGGAAAACAAGCAGCGCATCCATGACACATTCATTAGCCAGTACAATGATATTTGAGCTGGAGAGCTGGAGTGAGCTGCCTGCTGGTGAGTGGTGCTAGCGATTGCGATCAACTGCGAGCTGGTTGGGTGGACACGTCTCGTTGGAAGTAATTTATTGCAAATGTTGCACACAGATCTATGTTTTTATCGATGTTAATTATAATAAAAGTCTATCTATGTGTATACCACCTGATGGTTCTCAAAGAGCAGAAACTTTTTTCGCAGGGAATGCACATGTGACGCAATTTTTTCAACGGCCATTTTTAAGGTAAGGTAAGAATAATTGCAGACCGTAGGTTACTGGCGTAGCTGCTGGAATCTCCTTACTTACTTACTTACTTACCACGCCTCCTCTGTCTATGTGGATGACCTAAAAGGGCTTTATGGGCTGGGTTGTCTGGTGCCATTCTCATAACATGACTAGCCCACTGGAGTCTGGCGAACCTAATTCGCTGTGCATGATGGTGAGGTCACCGTACAGCGCGTCATTGTAGCGGCAGCTCCATTGTCCTTCCACACATATGGGAGCCAACAATCCTTCTCTGCATCTTCCCCTCGAACGCGACGAAGAGGCTTTCGTAAGATTTGGACAAAGTCCATATCTCAGAGGCGTATGTGAGTACTGAGACTCTAAAGGATCATTTGAGTATTTTGAGTGGAGAAGTTTCCACAAGCTGTAGTATGACCGGTTGGCAGCCAACACCCTTGCGCACAATTCAACGTCTATGCTGTTATCGGTGCTGACTTTTGACCCCAAATAGGTAAATTTTTGGACGACTTCGAAGGTGCGATCACCTATCTGTACATCGCCTATCTGCTACGTAGGACAGCCTTAACCCAATGATGTCTATATCTGGAGTGACTTATAAAAGATGGTCTCCGAAGTTTCCACCTCCGATTCTCGGACGGACCTCTCTAGAGCCAGATTGAATAGGAGGCAAGCAAGCCCGTCTCCCTGGCGCATACCCTTGGTGGTAGCAAAGGGTCCTGAGAGTTTTCCATCCACCTTCACCTGGCATGTGATGTTAGTCATTGTCATACGTACAATCTTGGTAAGCTAGACCGGGATTCCAAATGAGCTCATTGCGACGTATAGTTTTACCCTGGCTATGCTATCATATGCGGTTTTAAAATCAATGAAGAGATGGTAGGAGTGTAGCTGCTGCTCCGCCATCTTCTCC
>KZ063471.1:24964-45216 GCA_002091835.1 Anopheles maculatus | reverse complement strand
TGGTCCTGGTGCTTGGTAATCCTTGTTAATAAGTCATAAGTATCGTAGACGTGCGTCTTAAATTACATCGGCTAATCAAGATCAAACGCTCGATCAGCAATTCTTATGGATCATCTCTATCTAAGGTAAACATTGGAGGTCGACAAAGTTGGGAATAACGTTACATCCGATTACCTTTCATTGTTAAGAGTTATTGGCTATTGGTTGCGTCTCGTTTGAAGTGCCAGTATGAAGGCTCCTAGGGTCGCGGGAAGTAGAAGCAACGTTCGTTAACAAAATAAAAAGGAAAAACCCTCTCGTTTGACATATGACACGGAAGGCATTAACCAAGACGTCTTTCGTTTTTTTTTGTCTGACAGCGGGACCTAGGACATGATCGCGTCGATTACGATCGCGCGCGAACGGTTTGCTGCCGGAGATTGTATGCTATAGTGTGAGTGTCTCGATCGGAACTTTGTAACCGAAACCTTGCCTTCTTCCTCCAATTCGTATCTACTCTTTCCCTAGTCCATCTTCTTCGCTTTCAAAGGGCTTTGCCTGCTAATACTTTTATTTCCCTTTTGTGGGTCCGTCTCCTAACGAGCAGAGCTTGACCGATGACAGGGCAAACCAGAACGCGATGACTTCCCTCCAGAGCGGTCACGGTTTGTCACATCATTGTGAGGGTTGCCGAGCGAGAGCGGGCGCGCGCGCGCACGCGGGTGTCGATTTCGGGACCACTTCCTATTTCTTCCTATCCGCATGCGAAGCTCACTTGCGCAAGGTACAGGAGAAAGAGAGAGAGAGAGAGCGAGAGAGCCCGTCTGACGCAGTGCATCGAAGTGCATAATGAAAAACAAATGAGCTTCGTCGTAGTTGCGCGTACCGGGCGCGGTTCGGAACAAACGTTTTAGGACTTCACCGCACAGCACACTACGCAACAACGTGTTCTCGGGTGTCCTCTTTTCTCTCCTTCACTGCCGAAGATGTTCCGCCGGGATGTGTCAAACCGGGCCGATGATGGATGTACGGCTGTAAGGGGATGTCCTGTCCACATGTCCTCAACGCGACGTTGTCCCAAATTGTCGTTACACGTTCGGGAACGTTTTGGTGTTGTCCTTTGGTCTGGAGTCTTTGGCTGTTGTCTTAATTTTCGGGCATCTTCGCTTTGTACCAAACGTTTTTTTTTGTTCGCTTGTGACTGCCACCGTGACACGCACACACAGTGTTCGTGGGTTTTGGTTTTGTTGCTTACGAGGTTCGCCTTATCGCCGAGAACCATATGTGACAGTTTTAGGCGGACGTTTTTGCGTCGTTACTTCCAACCAATTCGCTCGCTGTTGGTTACACTTCGCGTCGGTCTTATTAGAATGTTGCAGCTTAAGGTCTCTCGGGCTGTCCGTGTCCGTGTACGTGAGAAAGAAGCGTGTGTGAGGTCGGAGTGTTCCTAGCGTTCAACAGAATGGATGAAATCGCTTCGCCAAACCGAGAAAACCCAAATCGGACTTACAGCACACACACACACACACACACACACACAACAAAACAACCGACACCGACAATGTAACATACGATGCAATGATCCGGGGCCAGACCTTTGTCTTTCCCAAAAGCACCACATTACCGCTCCGTGAGCGTTTGCCGACCCGAAGATGGCGCAGCACAGCCAAACTGGCGGCGTTTCCCATATGCAACAAAGGTCCAGCACAGCCGAGGCACATCAACGGTACGAATTTAAGTACATTTTCGGCTAAGCCTTGTTGCCCGGGTTCGGGATAGGGAAGGATCGCGCATCCAACACAACACACCGAAGCGGATCACACGCAGCCACAGTCAGAGCGATTGCAGAGCGGTCCCTTTTGCAATGAATGCCACACCACCCAAATCCGTAGAGTCGAAGTCTTTAACAGTCCCTGCAACATTTGGGAGCAAAACAAAAAAAAAAGCAACATCGAAAAAAAAAACACACGCACACAGAATGCCACACCACCCAAATCCGTAGAGTCGAAGTCTTTAACAGTCCCTGCAACATTTGGGAGCAAAACAAAAAAAAAGCAACATCGAAAAAAAAAACACACGCACACACTCACCCGAAACACCGGCGGCGAGATGCAATCGCGATCATCGCGCTTTTAGCGCACACGTTGAATTGTTCCACCGCACGGTCCCGTGTGTCTAAATTGTGCCTTTGTTGTGTGCCGCGTGATCTGGATCGAAAACCATCCCCGGAGGATTATTCGGTAAGGTGGGAAATGTAATTTTCCTACCGTTTGATGCTCTTGTAAGCTTAATGTTTTGTTTTGTTGTGCTCTAGAAAAGAAAACTGATCGTAACTGAAGAATAGAAAAAAGGGAAGTAACAAAATAGATAAAGTATTGGGAAAAAGTAAGCTGAAATAAATAGCACAATAATATACGAAAGGCTACTTTTTTACAAATAAGAGAGCGAAATAATAAAATACGCCTGAGGAAGTGTCATTAACAGACTAGTATTCATTATCATTAGAAAACATTCACTAAAGTACAAATAATTAAAACCAGAACAAGAGAACAAGAGTGATTAAAAAGACTAGTAAATAACTCTAGAAAACAATCATGGTGATTCAATCATGGCTTTTTGTACTGTAGTTTGCTTGTGTGCGTGTGCTTAAGTATCAAGTTTCGGAATCATTTTCATAAATATTACTAGCTGCTTGTTTCTTTCCCAAAAGAAAAGCGTTCATTGTGTTGATAAAATACATGAACAACATAAAAATATTTATTTTAATTGCTAAAAAAACATAAAAATAAAGAAAAAGAAAACAAAACTGAAGCAAAATATAAAATAAGCAAAGCAAACCCGATAAAATGAGATTAAAAAATGGGGAAATAAAGAAGAACATAGCCATTTTCGTAATTAATAGATTAGTAAATAAAACAAAAAAAACGTCCATTATGATTTAATGCTGATTAAAGTAGTGTTTCATAGTTTTTAAAAATAAGAAATATTTGAAATTTTATATTAAAACGAAGCAATTAAAAATTATAAATGAAAAAGAGTGTGGTTAATAAAGTTGGTAAGAAAGTTCAACGTTGCAAGAGTGTAGGTTTTTGATTAATTTCGATATTTGTTTTTTACTGTTTGATGTGTTTTTCTGGCAAAAAAGTTTGACATTTTTGTTAAATTAAATTAAAATTACACAATAATAGTTTCAAACATTAATAAAACAATAAATTAATATGTTAGATGAATGTGTAATACAATATAATCATTGAAAATAAGCATTTTTTTACAAAAAATTAGCAAAACAATAGAAAAGTAGAGTAGTGAATGAAATGGTAAATAGAATAAGAATTCTTCCATTCTTCAGAGGTGTTCAACACTTGTCTGGGTGTGTTTTTTGGCACATTCGAGTTTTAGAATCATGTCAATAATTATTATATTAATTTTATGTATCGATTATATTATATAAAAAGAACCTAGGGCTATAATGTAGTTTGTATAAAGTGTATTAAAATTGAGAAACAAAAGTAGTAAATAGATAAAAAAGAAAAACTAATCTATAGCATGAAAACTATGAGATGAAATATAAAGTAGAATGAAGGGAAGACTAATTAATAGAATGGTTAATAGGAATGGTAAATATCACACTCAATCAGTCAATGAAAAGGAGTTGCTTAGAAAAAGAATAACTAGTTCAGAAAATTTATTAAGAATTTACAAAAAAAAAACATCACTTAAATATCAGTAATTGATCGAATTAACTTATAAAGAATTAATGGTAACTTAATTAACAATTTCTGTGTGACACTACCGAGAAAGGTGGCCCCCGGAACACGCTAACATCATCGTCCTACCACACACTGATTGATGGTCGCGATGTTGCTCAAGAGCGATCATCGGCAAAGGCCACAGTAACCCTCCATTGCCGTTCTCCTTTCGCCCCTTCCGCCCAGCATCCATCCAGCAACATCCGGCCCCGGGGAGCAGCGCACATATTTGCCAAGCCATTCAAAAGCCACCGCCATCCGGAGGTTGACGATAAAAGAAAAAGAGGACACCAAAACCACACGAAGAAAACGGGAGGCTCACAACACGCATATTAGCTCAGCGCGCGCACTATGTAGCCGAAGCAGCAGCAGCCACTTAGGCCCGGTTGGACCACTTCAACACCTGCTGTGAGTGGAAGGGTAAAGCGGGGTTAGAGGTAACAATGGGGGAGGGGGGACAGGTAAAAGAAAAACGCAACACGTCCGGAACTAGTAGCCACTCTCTCTCTCTCTCTCGCGGCTTCGCGACCGACAACAGTCCGCACAGTTCGGCACCACTCCCTTTGACCGCGAGATTCGGTGGGAAGGGAGTGGAGTGGAGGCCGGTTTGAAGGAGCTGAACTATTGACACAAGATGCATCTTAATGGCGAAGAAGCGATGGACTCCGGATCAAAAATAAAAAAAAAAAAACGGCGCAACGAAAACACTTGACACCCAACGGGCGACCATTTGGCCGGAGGCCCTTTTTCCTTGTTCGACTTTGATGATCGACTGTTTGATCAAAACAAATGTCATTACTGCCGAACGAGACACAAAAAAGCGAAACCACAGCAACGCGTCGAACGGCGCCCCGACGCTAACCCTTATCGGGATGAAGATGAATTTCAACCACAAGGACAAGAATAGCTGTGTTTCGTTTCTATTTCCAATGTTTGTTTTGAACATCATCTCAAATGTCAATTTAAATGATTTATTATACGTTGAAGTGATGTGTTTTCTATAGTTAAAAGTTTATTTTATAAAATTAATTAAACAAAAAAGAAAAGGAACCGTGATACGATGAGCAAAATTGAGGAAAAATGAACACGAAAGAGCGAAAAGCATGGGGCTGCGCGTCATAACACGAACTAAAACATGGTTAGCAAACATGTAAACAAAGACGTATGCCCCCAAAATGTCACTTTCGAACAGGACTCCCTCCAAACAATACCTTCTTTAGGAAAAATCGATGTTAATAGGGCAAAAAAAACTTCTTCTTACTGTCTCTAATTCACCTCTTCTTCGCCGAGAATCCCACAACCTACAATCCCCAAGCATTGACGGCTGGAGAGCGTCCTAACATCAAACTGGGTTGATTAGCAAGCGCCGCTATGGAAGGCAAGAAAATGAAGTGATGACCGAATCTTGATGCTCCATATCGAAAAAAAAACAGACATTGGGGACTGCTTTTCCCTTTCTGTAACGACGTGAAAACTCGCCGACCGTGGCCAGGTTATCATAGTTTTGGAAATGTTATTTGTCAGCATTCGAGCGCTTGGGGTTGATGTCGATTTGTTTGCTTATACGAGTTCGGAACATTCCCGAGGAAACATTGGGTTGTATTGTGTTTAAAGTTGCTGTTTTTAATATCTTTCGAATTGTTTTTTAGAATCGGTATGTTCAAGAATTGAAAAACGGATGTACTTCTTTAAGTAAGAACTATACGTACTCCAGTATCCTGATAATTAGGAGACTGATGCCAATCAATCGAAGCTTTAAACAGACGCGCGCTTTCAGTGTTAGCATCATTCGTATATAATTTTACATAATTAATACTTGGACTTGAATAACTCAGAACAAAATTTGATGTTCAGACAATGTCAAAAGAATGATGTTAAAGTTTTCATGTCTTAAATTGAAATCGTCTTTCAGAATTTTGTATATTACGCACTTCAAGTATATCCACTACCGTAAGTACTAAGCAAAAATCTGATATACTGACAACGTCATGAGAATGATGCCGAGCAATCACAGCTTCAAAAAGATATGTTTTGGTAAGATTCGTTTAGTAGTTTACGTGTCCTCAAGAATTGAAAAACGGATGTACTTCTTTAAGTAAGAACTATACAGGACTCCAGTATCCTGATAATGTTAGGAGACTAATGCCAATCAATCGAAGCTTTAAACAGACGCGTGCTTTCAGTGTTAGCATCATTCGTATATAATTTTACATAATTAATACTTGGACTTGAATAACTCAGAACAAAATTTGATGTTCAGACAATGTCAAAAGAATGATGTTAAAGTTTTCATGTCTTAAATTGAAATCGTCTTTCAGAATTTTGTATATTACGCACTTCAAGTATATCCACTACCGTAAGTACTAAGCAAAAATCTGATATACTGACAACGTCATGAGAATGATGCCGAGCAATCACAGCTTCAAAAAGATATGTTTTGGTAAGATTCGTTTAGTAGTTTACGTGTCCCCAAGTCGCACAGTTTTTACTATACACAAGGTATTTTTGATACATCTTCGGAACAGCCGTTAAGAATAGGCATTGCTCGTACATTCTAAATGATGACATCGTTCAAGAAGTAAAATATGTAAGAAGTTATGCAAAAATCTAGTATCCTGAAAATGTTAGGACATAAAAATGCTACCGAACAAGCGAGGCTCACGATTATCTATGTAAGTGTTTCGAAGTCTGTCAGAATTGATATCTTTCTTATTAAAGTTTGCGTCACCAAGACTTTACTATGTACAAGGTGTTTTTGGGACAAGTTCGGCAGAGTCTTTAAGAATTAATCATTCAAGAATCAATGCATCAATACAATGCTAAAATCTGATATTCTTGCAAAGTCATGTGAATGCTACCGAACAAGCGAGGTTATGTTTGTATCAACAGTTGACGTCACCAAGTCTCAAAGGCATTTGTGGTACATCTTTCAAGAATTAATACATCAATACTGAGCAAAAATCTAGTATCCTGACATTGTCATGAGAATGCTACCGAACAAGCGAGGCTCAAACAAGAGATACCCAAGAATCGAAGAGATGCTTCAGTATTAAGCATCTTTATATTATAGATGTCCTTGGTGACGATTAAGACATTCAAAAGCGCTAGGAACGTCAACAAATAATGACATCAACCAGAGCCAGAGTAATTCCGAGTCAGATCTTAACCGGAACCGAACACAACCGGCCACAGACCATTCGCACAATCTTTCCGCTCCTGTCTGGCCTTGCCTAACCCAAATACCCTGCTCGCTCCACATCCCACCATCCTTCCCCGGAGATCCAGTGTCCGTTCCGCTCGTGCCGCTCAACGATTGGAAAATTGAGTGTGTAATTCGTGTCTCGTCACTGAAAAAGGCCCGGGGTCTGGACGGACAGAGGACGGCCACGGCTGACCGAGAAAAAGGGACCCGGGAAGCGAGGCGTGCACGCACACCCAAACACCCAGCACAACAACAAAAAAAACCTCAACACAATGACTAAACGAGCCGAAACGCTTGATGACAGCCGCAGGAAGACTCGGGGCTTCCCTTTTGCACCAGTGATTGAATTCGGGTCGGTGATCGTCGCGCGTCAACAAAGCGCGCACCGGCCACACTCTGCCATCCCGAGTCCTGATCCACGTCAACTGATCGGAAGTTTCCTTCTTTATGTGTGTGTGTGTGTGTGTTGTGCTCGGTTTTGCGGAAAATCCGTGAATTAGTGTCTGTTGCAAAACCGGCACACAACAGACTCCTGTCAACGGCACACACCGTGACCACCGATATCCAACACACAAACATAGACAGACACGTTACGTTGCGTTACGTCGTCCGAACGTGCAAGGATATCTCGTCTTTAATCGTGTGCGCGCCCGATTATGGATGAAGGTCGCCATCATTTAGCCGTTAACCGAACTCTAAACCAAAACGAAAAAGAGATGTTGAAAGTAAGCACAGCAAAAAGGAAATTTGTGATGCGGTTTTGTGCATCGATGTGTGTCCTCCAGTTTGTTTTTCCCCCTTTTCTATTATCCTGGACAAATCGGACTGGTTTGGTTTCTCCATCCCGGAAAAAAGGGCTTTGGAAGCGAACAGGCAAAAATGAAAACTAATTTAAAACTGCGTGTTAAAAACGTGTCAAATAAAGAAAGAATAACAATACAGAACACACACACACTCACGCTTAAATGAAATTAAACAAAAAGAAGAAAACTAAAGTGAAGATAAAAACAGGAAAGCTGGAACCGGAACCAGGAAGAAAATACCAAAAGAGAGTAAGAGAGCGAGCGATAAGCAAACCATCGCGCTGTCAATAAAATGGTTTACAGGATACGGAAATTGTGTGTGAAAAACTGTCGACCTCCGGTGGGCTTCGAGTGGAAAAAAGCGGTCCTAGATTCACCCCACTTTTTGGGGGAGGTGTGTTTCGTGTGTGAGAAAAAAGGGCCGCACTAGGGATGCATTTCCACCGTTTTTGGAAAAACGTGAACCGAAACCTGGTGTTATCTCGCTCGCTACAAACAAAAAGCAGTTTTCAATCAAACTCCGCCCCTTTTTACACCCAGCAAAAACCCCCCGCCTCGAGGGTGGATGTTCATTTTGGAGGGAGGTTTGCGATGAGTCGGTGAACCATTTTACGGTGATGAACCCCGGGGGATGAACTGCGCTCACGGTGGTCATGCGTTCCGCAGGGGAGCGGTACATAAACACGCCCACTTAATGTGGGCCAAACCCCGTGGTGCGGTAGTAAAACCGCTCGGTGAACCCGAGTTCATCCGGAGCAGAGTGAACACCGAACGGCGTATAGAGAGGCAGGATGAATACGCACGTTACCGCACAGGATCGGGGTTCAAGCTTGGTGCGGGCACACACAGTTCTCGTTCTACCGCTGGCTAGTGAGTACACGGTTTTTGTTGTGTACAGGAGTGAGAGTGTGTATGCAGAGCGTTTGAGCGTGGTCGTCGTCGTGTGTTGGCCCCCCGGGGGAGACAGAACCAAAAAAAATTGCCGGAAGCGTACAGTGTGTGTGAGTGTCTTGCAGTAGTGTGCAGTAGGTGCCCCATTACGAAGCTACAACACGCGGGACAACAACTAAAACCACGCTAAACAACACCACAAACACAGGAGGGTCTGCGGAGTACGTATTGTTTCGGGTTGGTTTGGTGTGCCGCGTCGTGCGTGTGTGTGATGGCCCCAATCGTTGGTGTGTCACAGGGGTGACTCCTCGGGCGTGTATGTGTGGGTGCGTGCGTGTATGTGAGCTTCCGGAGGACGTCTACTACCAGGCTAGTGGTGTCTGGAGATCAATCGTCACTCAACACTATTTGCTCATCAACCATCCCTTGCAGACTTGCGAGACCTGAAAGACCTGCCGAAACTCTCCGGTGTGCTCCATTTTAGTTGGCGGAGCAATACGAATAGCACAGGTACCACACAAGGTGATAGAAGCGATCAGTAGTTGCCGATGGTAACTGACGTGCCTGTCACACTGTTTCAGTACACGGTGGATGATACACCGTTCAGGTGAGGCAGAGCAGAGATAGGAAAGACCCTCTCAAACAGTGCTCCCTAATCATGTGTGCTACTAGCTGGAACTGCACCAGTCAGTGATCAGTCGAACATCTGGCTAACGGCACCGGCCGACCGGTGTCGAACCCGTGCCTTAACCGTGGTACACTACTCAGGGAATATAAGGACTTGGACGAGTTATCCTCCAAGTCATCCTCAGTGCCGGGAGGGGGTATGACGAGGGGTACGGAGAAAGTATTTTAAGCAAATCTTCATCATCTCGCTCCAGAACGCCTTCTGAAAACACACATAACACACCTGATTACGAGAGTACAAAACAAAATCATCTAAATACAGGAAACCCCTACCAACTAATGCATCGGCGAAAGTTAACGAAAACTGCGGGATAAAAATCTCCGTGTGCGTGCGCGTGCACACCAATATTCGCTACCCAATCGGACGTTCGTCAAACATCTGGAGGTATTTCTCTGTTGGGTGTGCTTACACATCAGCAGGACTTCTGCCAGTGACCGGATCTTACTCAATGTCGGTGGCGCGTTTGGTGGATTAGTGTTTCGACAGGTGTTTATAGTTAAGGAAGAGGTGTGTTAACCGGCCGATCGAGAGGATATAAACGATTCGCGTCAAAAACGGATGCGGCCCAGCTATAGACCTGTAGGATAGTATCGAGCCCGTGATCGATTCGGTGTTGGCTTGTGTTTGTGTGCGGAAGAAAAGTTTTACACCCCTGGTTGAAGCCCCTTCCGGTGTGGCCAAGTGTTGTATGTGTGCCCGGATAGAGATCCTCGTGCGGTGCCGTCGTGTGTGTTTGCATAGCGGGGCGGTCGTCCTGGGTGGGTGGCCCCTGAAAGGCAACACCTCTTCAATCAAGGAGTTCACAAGCGAGCCCGTCGTTAGCGGTATTGTATCGTCGACTCCGTCGACACGGACGGAGCAGTGTGTGTAGCACGCGCGTTGCTTGCCTACATCGGAACTGTGTGTTGGAGTGTTCAGTGTGCACGCACAAACGTCAACTATCAACGCTTGACTCTGCTATCAAAAGAGCAAAACGAACCAGCTATATAAAAAGCCGCCGCAAAGATGGAACCAGGTAAGCTTACAGGCTATCATTGTAAGAATTGGGGGTCCGGTAACGCTTGTTTTGGTTTATGCGGGACGACAGTTTTTCCCTCTCAACTGAAGCTGTGTCTAATGTTATTGTCTAATGTGAATCCGAATCTCGAATCCTCGTCCGTCGGGAAATCCGTTTTCGAGCTCCTCTTAAAGCTACCACACTCTAATCGCGCAAGACACAAGGTTGCGTTCCACTTCACCGAGCAACAACTTCAACTCGGCTCGCGCCCAGCTATACTCATATTGACAGCCGGACCTAGGGACTCTCTCACACCTCCTTGATGTGCGAGATGTTGTGTCCAAACGAAGAAATAGCCTGTATTAATTCCGTTTTCCAACGAGTTTTGGGAAAATCGATAAAACCCATTTCCAACGGACCATTGCCATGCTCCTCTGTTCTCGGCTCCACACATCTCAGCTTGCTCCGGGTTTTTTCGTTCACTAACTTCCCCTTGGAAAAGCAAAAATTCTCAACGCTTCGAAAGAAGCAATAAACAAACTCAAAAAGGTGAAAGTGAAACAGATTTAAAGCAAAAGAAAATCATTATACGCGCGCATGCCACCATTACCCGATCGTCCTATTTTTGTGCGAAACTACCCCGGGACCGAAAAGCCGGAAGTAGTCCCCCTGTGCTGTAAGGGCGCATCGAGACCATCGAGGAAGTTCCAAGAGGGGCGGCTTGGATTCTGCGCATTCAGGGAGACAAGTTACTGTGGGGAGTATTGTGTTGGAGCGAGCAAAACCCGGGAATGTTGAAGAAAGGGAAAGTTGTTATTATGATGGATGAATGCTCCCGGGTAAGGTCGTTTGCGAAAAAGGACGAAGACTTGCTCCTTTAGAGGAGGAAGTGTGCGGAAGTTGTAAGAGAAAGAGAGCGAGAGAGAGGCAAGTCACTTTTGCGACCCAAAAACCTACACAGGACTGTCCCCGGTATATGTAGGCTAGGTTGATGTTTGCGTGTGTTTAAAACGCTAAAACAGGAGCTGCAAGTTTTCACTGTAGGTCGAGCCGCGACGGCAAAACAAGACTTTCGGAAACGTTTGATTTTGACTTAAGCTGGACACACACACACAAAGGCACGACAACCTGATCCGAGGTATGCTGTGTGCGGTGGGATGTATGTTTAGGGTCTTGAAGCGGGAAGAAACCCAAAAAATCAAACACCGGGAGCACCGCTTCTTGAGACCTGTGGGCACACACCACCTGCACACAAAAAAAAACAGTAGCGAGATTGTGTGTGTGTGTGTGTGTGCGCACGTACGCGAGGGTGCGGCTGACGGTGTGCGGGGCAAAAATTTGTTAATTTGTTAACTCCCGGTGGCCGCTACCGGAGATGAACAGTACAAACAAGACGGGTCAGCCGAAAAGGAAGAAACACTCCAACAAAAGCGCACCGACTGTGCGGCGTTTGGAGGAGTTGTTGTTTCCTGGAGAAAAGCCCGAGGCACGGGAAAGGGGTAGTCAGCAACAACAACAACAACAACAACACCAAAATGCCTAGGAGGTCCTTGATGGGACTTCGGCGTTCTTCTGCTCTGTTTGCTTTGCCCGGTCTTCGCTGTTTGTGCGCCACTTCTGCCGGCGGTTTTTGTGCGCCCGTACAGGATATATGCATGCGCGCCGGTGGTGTGGCCTTCGGCCGAGGGCACGCTACTGTGCCGGATTCCGGGTGCTTGCCACCGCCGCCGCCGCCGCCGCACGATTAGCGCAAGTTAATCGCTTCCGAGTTCCGAACGTGTCCCGCAACGAAACTCTGGATACTCCCAAACCGAGAGCTGCCCAAAAAAAAAGCTGTAACCTAAACCCCGATATACAAAGAACGAAGCGAGTGAGATGGCGAGAAAACGGGAACGCAAACAGAACAGCAAAACAAAAAGAAACCTGCACCTGAGATGGTGCGTTCTAATGGATGGTGAAAGATATGTGTCGCTGGGAAAACTACTATCCGTGGGCACTATGGGATCTTCTAGATGTGAACTCTAAACATCACAAAACCACTGCTCCACGAATGATGTAAGCTTTCAATTAGTGAGGAATGTATTGTTTCGCATGTTTACATCAAAGGTTTCCAATCAGAAACGCTTCCTTGCCGACGATAATAGGGCACACTGATACTGGAGGTCCACTGTCGGCAAATGTTGATTATAAATTCCGACGTGAAATTGTATCATAAACAATGTGCCCGCGCAGTTGTTGTGAACAATAATACCTCTCACACACACCATACAGCAACAACTGTAGTACCGGCCACTCATCAGCACAACTGTGTGTTTCGAACCCATATCGATCTAATACAAGTTTCAAATCGTGAAGTCTTCTTCCATCCAACGTGATGTTTTGTTCGGTGCCGACTGCAAAAATATCAACCATACTGGTGACGGTGCGATGTGTTGTAGTGCTGTGTCACGGATAGGAAAAGATTTCTAATCAAACTACTGCAAAGCGCAGCGTGTGGATGTCGCTGTAAACGCGACATGATGCAATTGTTTTCGTTCCAAAGCGACCCCATATCATCGGACGTGTTACTCGGGTTATAGGGGGAAACAAGCAAACTTAGCTCAAGTTGGGGTTTTTTCGAGTGCGAGAATTCTAATCTCCAAATAGTGGCCCATAGTTTGGCGCACAGTGGCACCGTGTCTCACCTTTCATCGTGAACCTGTGTGAACCTCTCGTATCGCTCCATACCTGTGTCAGCTGCTTGACAGTAGCAGACAGGCAAGATTGAAAAAAACGAACGAACGAGCGAGAGAGAGAGAGACAGAAAGAAGAGAGCTCGTGGATGAGACCGATTGGGTAGATAGATAGAATTACATTTGTTTTGATTATATTTGCCGTCCTTGTGCTCTTGTGGGACCCACCCCCTCACAACACTCACCGCTGCATGCACAGCATCCACTCTCTCGGCTACTAACCTTTGTCGCCTGTCAGAAGCGATTTGGGTTCATTGGGCCGCCGCTGTCGACTTTTTCTGCCTGCTTCGGGTCTTTCGACTTTTGAGGTTCGGAGCGGCAAAACACAGAGGCCCCCGTGCTGATGATGTAGATTGATGTTGATGTCGACGAGATTCCGATTAGTGATGCCGGTGGCTACCGGTTTCTGGTTTTGGAAGTTGCATCCGGGACTTTCCTGCACCCGTTTTGGCTCGCTCGATGTCTAGACGACAGACGAGGGAGCGTCACGCAAATTCCTTCGCTGTTCTGTACTGTTCTTAATTTCTTCGCCAAAGTCCTACGTGCACCAACCAAGACAATAGGGCGCGCATACACCTGCACACCTTGGTTTAAAGCTACTGACGGAAGCATGTGGCAGAACCTTGCGTCCACGTGCTAACCTCAGCCATTAATACCCGCACCCGGGGGAATGCTTGAAAGACAAAAAGTGTGACCAACCAAATTAAGCGTTGCAAGGGTGTACACACAATCCTGTAAGGAGAATTTAAAACAAGCCGCTTATGAGCCTGTGTGTGACGCTGTTGTGACCTGTTTGTAGCCACTTGAACAGTTCTACCCACGCCGAGTGCGTCCCCATCTCCGGGAAGTGCGTGTGCGCACCTGTAATGTGAAAGGGTCGGCGCACCGAAACACGGTACTTCTTCTCTCTTTAAAGCTATTATCGATTATCGACAATTAAGCCATTCATCTGTAAGAGGGTTCCACAGAGCTAGATGCATATTTCTGCAGGCCCGAAGTAAAAGGAAAGGTTTCATGTACTCTCTCACTCTCGCTCGCTCTCAAGTACCTGACAAAACCTCAGTATGGAAGTGTCCTGCACACAGGCACGATTGGATAAGCAAATTTTCATTTTTCCATAAAGCCACAACACGTGAGCCAGATTGGCAGAGGGATAACCTAGAAAACGAAACCTACACAACACCGCAAGCCTCCTTTTTTTTTCGAGTGGCCAAATAGTGGTAATAGTTTTAAGTGTGTCCGCGATCCCTTCACAAATCCCGGCTCTGTTTCGTCTAAATGTTATCCGGTTTTGTTTTGGAGAGAGAGAGAGAGAGAGACCGAAGGATTGTAATCTATTTTCCACTGTTCCGCATTGTAGATACCTTCGGCCGGTCTTCTCACTGTTGCACTACTCCAAGGATCTCGCTTACATTTAATATTTTTGCGTGGTAAAGCGGTTACTGTGCCCACGCCCGCTGCAAGATACACCCTATCTCACTCGTGCACTGTCAGATCTGGTACCGTATCGTATCCTGGGACCTCTTAAGGACCTCACTCGCCCATTGATCCATTCTTTCCAAAAATGCCGAACCTTTCATCACTCCCGTACTCTGCGCTGCGGATTAGAAATTGATCTGGTGCGGCGGCACTCGAAAGTAAATGAGTAAAGCCGGCCCGAGATAAGTCTCCCGGGGCCTGCAGCGGACCATACCACGGCTGTCGGGTGTGGGAAAAGGAAAACATAGGCCAACCAACCAACAAAAAAAAAAGGATATTAGCCGCACACGAGAGCACACGAGGTGCACGGACAGCAGAAAGGGAGCGGCGCGGGGAATTATCGGCAAGAATGGAACAATTTTCAAGCCCAATGATCCGCACATCATAATCAAACAACACAAACCATCATAATCATCATCCTCTTGAGCGCTTTTCAATGGAGGACGATCCTTTTCGCGCGATCCTCACTCTCTCTCTCTCGCTCTCTTTACCCGGGGTCTGTGTATGCAGGGATCACCGAGCCGAGCAAGGAAAAGGATTGGCCGGTGAAAGCAACCTTTTTTTTTTGTCGCTTTGTTGGCTGCCTTCATTTTGTGTTGTGTTGCTTTTGTGGCTTGTGCGGTATATATATCCTTGTGGCTTTAAAGTTTTGCCTCGTTCGCTTTCTCCCGGTACATCGAGGCACAGGGATTTATTAATGTTACCGGCGGTCGGTATCTATAACGCTCGTCCCGATTTTGGCAGGCTCACTCACTCCTTCCTTTTGTTGCCATTATTGGTGCCCAGTTTTCCCATCCTGATTATTTGCAACAGAGCACCATAAAAAGAGGATCACGCCGTAAGGATCTCTGCTCCTCATCATCATTCATTGTTGCACGAATTCCACTTGAATACTGCGGGATTTGTGCATTTTTTTGTTCGTGTGTGTGTGTGCATTACTTAAACCCGAAGCCTCCTTGAGGACTCAGCCCCGAACGGCCAAGGACGAATCGGCCATTTTGACAAAGGAAAGTATTAGAGCCTACAGCTGTATCGTCGTTTTTTTTTTGTTGCTACAGGAATTCGTTTTGATTTCCATTCTGTTTTCGCCTTTCTGACAAATGACATCATCACCACACCGGAGAAGGTTTTGCGGTTTATCCTTTATCCTGGTGGCCCTTTTCCTTTTCGCCCGATCTTAACACTAGCGCGGGTCTACCTTCTAACCAAGCTGCGGCAGCATTTCCAAAGCAACCTACAAAACTATAGATATTGTAGGGCGTTGAGATTAATCTTGCCCGCTGGGAAGGAGATGCAACTGCCGATTGAGAAGTGGTTAAGAGATTCATCGCCAGCCTCAAAAAGAAAAGGTGATGACTTCGTCGGTTGACGTAAAACACATCCATTCTCTTGGGGCGGCGATGGTATCCGTTTTTTCGCACTGATTTTATGGGGTTTGAATAACTGGCGAAGGAATATCTGTTGGCTTTGAAAGTGTTTCCGAGGCACGTTGAAGTTTGTCGTACATGAGAAGGCACTGCTTTCAGGTCCTCATATAGCGTGCTCGTCCACAAACTTGGACGGGATACAACATATAGACAGTTAGAACTCTTTGCCTCTAATTTATACAACAGTAGTGATAGTTATCTGATCCGTATTGTTTCAAATGATCGCTCAGGACCCAATGGAATCACAACATCAACAATGACTTACTTGTGTAAAGTATAAACTCTTCCTGTTTGACCCAAACCATATCTCGTAGTCTTGTACTTCAAGCTATGCTTTGCTTTATCCACAAGAAGGTATGTTTAAAGGATGCAACACCGAACGGAACAGAGCTTACAAACACAGCCGTGCATGTGTCACTTCATTCCTGACGAGGAAATTCCTTCAATTTTTCTCCAAGAATGCGCCAAAACAAAAAAAAAACGGCAACATCAAGAAGAAAGTAGGATAAAACGAATTCTTCCCCTTGAAGCTGAAAGCACTTAACCGACAACAACCGGCCGACCAATCATGGTTCGCGCGTCACTTTTCCTTCCGCGCGCTTCCAAAAATCCACCTTCTGCTCCAGCAGTTCTCGGTTTCGGTTCACCGCAATCCAATTCCACAAATTTCGTCTTTTCTTCCTTCTTTTCTTTTTTTTTGTGTTGGTGTGCCCTGGCACTTGCCTTCTATCCGTTAGGTTGAGGCCGGGATCTGGGGAAAATCTTTTGCCACCCACCCCTTACTAACCTAGCTCCTCTCCCCTTAACCCAACCCAACCAGCGCAAGATTCATTTCGATTGCCATCAAAGGAAAAACAAATCGATATCCATTTCCCGGAGTTTGTCAGCTTTTCACGTTTGCTTGTGGAAGATCCTTATCAGAAGACTCGTTTCGTTCCGCGTACCCATACCCCTTACAACCACACACACACACACATTTACCTCTTATCGCACACAGTTAATCGTAAGGGTACGCGCGTTCGTGGCGTTAACATTTGCGATCGGTGAAAACTGTCCTTACTTGTGGGAAAAGGGTATCAAGAAGAAGGGACAGAAAGAAAAATTAAAAGCCCTTCACTCTCGCTCACACACACACACCACTCCGTAGCTCCCCCCGCGTCGTCCGACCACCCCTACGCGTCAGGTTGGTCGGAAAATTCGTTCCCCTGTTTATCGGCGCACCCAAACTAAGATATCCGATCAGCAACTACAGTAACAACGGGGACACAATGACGTCGGCAGCATCGATCTCTGGCAGCTGATAAAACCCCCCCCCGGAACCGGAAAACGGTACGCGCAACAGTCGGCTGTACAAGTGCCGGGGCTCGCAATAAAACCGTATTATTGTCGAGACAAATAGAAATAATTACTTTAATGTCACCGTCAGCAAGCGGAACACGGGGCCAGCGTTTTGTGGTGCCACTTGCAGTGACGCGCACTGGCCCGATCGTACGCGATAAACTGGCCACCATCGGCCGGCAGGGGATGCGGGACATGTTTTGACGTTTTTCGGCTTTTCTTCGCGGCTTCACCGCTCACCGAAGAACCGTTCGGAGAGTTACAATTTCGTTAATCCCTTTTGCATCACATCTGCCTCGGGTGTGTGTGTGTGTGTTGCGCATTCCGTACGCTACTATCGACACAGTTTTATCTCGCTCGGGAGTGGTGTAACGCACAATCATCTCGATCTGAAGTAGACAAAGCGCGGAGCAGAGAAGTGTATGAGCAAGCGCAACAAAAATGGCAATGGAAAGAAAAGCAGCTCAAATGCGATTAGACTTTTCCCCGCTGTAAGCGCGTCCTTTACAAACGAAAAGGAACAAAAGGGGTGTCATTCATGTCCAGCAGCAGAGTGTAATTGTTACAAAAAAGTGTACAGCCTTGGGTGTAATCAAATTGTGGCCTCGACCATTTTGGTTGTTTTTCTAGCGCCAAGAGAGGTTTGTTACTTTGGGAAATTACATCTCGTACAATTTTGACCGTGGCGTAGTAAAAAGCACATTATTAGGCGTATCATGTTCCCTAAGTGTTTTCCCCGTTTTCCTTCAATTGATCTGCGATAAGTTTGGAGTGGTTTTTCTTCTGTTGCTTCCTACGAACGCAACAACATGTAGGAGCTTGTGTGGGATTACGCGGATTAATGCAAGTTTTTACCTATTTAGTATATTCTAAATAAACGCATTGATGAACTTTAATCGCTACCGCTCCTGCGACCCCAACTGAAGCTGTTTTCTACATCTTCTAGCTATTTTCCTAAGCGGCAACTGCCTCTTCTAAATGAGGAGATCGCTACTTCATTTACCTAATTCATCTACGTTTACCGAACATTTTCCTAGAGCTACATTAAACGAGTGCCTCTAGCCTATTACACTCTCCTACTCATCTTCTTCATGTGCCGCACATTAATCCTCGCTCTTAAAAAAAAACCTGAGCATGTGTATGGAATCAGATTATCGTCCTCCTAAGCGTCCTGCAGCAATTTCTTTGCCTATTCTAAAAGCACAAAAAACAAAGCCCTGAGATCCTGCAACACCCGTTGGCGATTCTTCACGCACATCGAGATCAATCGAAGGAAAAGCGGCGTGAACACCCCGCCAGAAAGGGTTTAGCTATCTCTACTCTTTCGGTTGTTTTGCGAAATGTTGCTCAAGAATCCTTCCTTACAAAACATTAGGCTGCAGCGTATCTCTGCACTCCTATCCTACCATTCTCTCGTTACAAAACGGGCAAGTACAACACTCACCGTTCCGGCATTTGATGATTTGATTGATGCACACTTCTCTATTTTCTTCGTATCGGGTGACGTGGAACTTTAACTTTCGCTGGCTGCGGAGGCAAGCAGTACCATCCTGTGGAAGAAGAAAAAAATGGTTACTACACAAAACGAAACATTTTTTTCTTCCTCACCTTGATGTATGAGGAGATGTATACCGAACCGCCAACATCACATTCCTTCCCTGGGCGGTGTGTTATTGTGGTGGCATTACACTTCATTGTTCACCCGTATTGGCCCGTCGCCTGTTAGAGCCTTTGGGCGCAATATTTCTTCGGGGGCGCGACTCCGCTGCTGTTGGCTGGACGGCTTTTGGTGTTTGGTGGTCCTTCGAACCGGAACGCCAGATTTACCAGCCTCTGCTCCTGGGTCGCTGGGTCAATGGTGTGGTTGCGGTGCGCGGGATGCGTTGGAACCCGGGGCTTAACGCGCTTGGGTAAAATTGTGTAAGAACTGGGTCCTTTGCGAAACCGAAAGACGGTTGAAGATTTGCCGAGAAACAATCCTCTCACCCCCCGGGTGGGAAAAATATCTGTTCGGGTCCTTTTCTTTGTGTTGTAAACGTTGAGTATCCTGCAAAAAGAGAGAAGAAAAAAAAACTGCACTTTAAACAAGCTGCTGTTGGCTGTATAGAATTGCATTTTTTGAGGTGTGTTTGTGATCCTTCTACGCAGGATCTTCTTTCCCTTTCCACTGTGTCTCGCTTGGAGTGACTCGAAGTTTGAGCGGTGTGCGCGCGAGAGTTCTGTTGTAATTCGATCTCACACAACTTCATCCACTAGCCACTAGCGCTACCTGGGGGCCTCGGGCAAAGGGGCACGGAAAGAGCGAAGAATTCCTCCAGAGCAAAGGCTTTGGCAAAAGAACTTTGCACGCATAGCGCAAAAACGCATAACGCAAAAGTGAGGCAAGAAAAAAACGCACACACACACACAACACGCACACCATGCGTAAGTCTCGGGGTTCACAGCTTCAACTTCCAACCATTTTCCAACCAAGAGAACCAACACAAAAAAAAAATCGCCCAAAATGAGGTCACATGGAGGGGTTTGTTTTTTTTTTCAAGCTTCTTTCACCCCCCAGAGAAAGGATGACACTGCACCGGTGTCAGTGTTAAAAAGTGCGGTTTGTCTACCTTCACATTTGTTGGTTTTTTTTGGGGGAACGCTTGAAACTTTCTTCTAAAACCACTTCTTTAACTTTTTTTCCAATTGGGGGGAGGTGCAACACAGAAGTGAAGCACAGCTCAAGAACGAAAGAAATTGGGGGAAAGAGGTCGTCATTTGCTGTACTAAGCGTCATCAGCCAGCATCCGGAGCGAGCACCAAACGCTGGCTGACTATAGCCCGGTATCGGATGTCACAGATCGGCGAGCTATACCCCAGAGTTGGTCTGTAAGGTTTGGTACGTGTGTTGCACACACACACATATCCCGGAATCCGTGGCCATTTGTTTGTCATTTAATATTCCGATCAATCAGCCCCCCCCCCCCT